>JACGTP010000023.1:1285613-1433427 GCA_023678845.1 Mischocyttarus mexicanus | reverse complement strand
TCATCTTGACGCAACCCATACTTACCTTGACGAAACTATTAGTAAGTTATATCAAAATATTCTCAGAACCTTGGGCTATCTGCCCACATCTTTCTTTCTAATCTAGCTCAAGTTTTCGCTGATAAAACGCTGACGCAACCTTTTGGAATTGTTCACTGAAAAGAACTGTAACTATTCTTTACATCATCTTGACGCAACCCATACTTACCTTGACGAAACTATTAGTAAGTTATATCAAAATATTCTCAGAACCTTGGGCTATCTGCCCACATCTTTCTTTCTAATCTAGCTCAAGTTTTCGCTGATAAAACGCTGACGCAACCTTTTGGAATTGTTCACTGAAAAGAACTGTAACTGTTCTTTACTTCATCTTGACGCAACCCATACTTACCTTGACGAAACTATTAGTAAGTTATATCAAAATATTCTCTGAACCTTGAGCTATCTGCCCATACTTTTCCTTTTAATCTAGCTCAAGTTTTCGCTGAGAAAACGCTGACGCAACCTTTCGAAATTTTTCGCTCAAAAGAACTTTAACTATTTTATAGTACTACTATATTATACTTGTACTACTGTATTATACTATTTTATTATGCTATATATTATACAATTTATATGCGCTATATATAAAGTATATATTAACTGAAATAAATTAGCTTTGTATATAATAAGTATAAAAATTAATGTATATATCAATGTATATTACAAAAATGTATACCTGATCTAAAAAAAATAAATGTTTACCATAAAATACAAATCAAAAGTGTTATCTTTGCCAACCCTATCATTTCCCTTTAATTTCCTAAATAAAATACCTTTTTTTGATAAAAAATTAAAAACAAAAAAACATTTTTGCGTACCACCTCCTCGCACATCATGTGATCCTGTTACAAATCTAAATTTCGAGAAAAATTTTCGGGGTGTCCATAAATCAAATTTTGTTTCAGGAAAATATGATATAACAGAAGGTGGCACGATTTAATTTTTTTACTTACCCCAAATTCTTCGGGAAATCTTCAATGTTCTCTGGTAATGTTTGAAGTGGTGATCAGCAATACAGTTTTTTTTTTTTTTTTTTTTACGACAGGAGGAAAATCTTCATAGACACCCCAGGACCGATTTCCTGGGGTAGTGTCGGATTCAGTCTGTCCAGGATTCCGTCTTATCCAGGAAATTATCCTGGATAAATCGGTCCTAGTACAGAATGCCTACCGACTAAAAACCTCCTGTTTTTATTATTAACGATTAATTATTATTTATACTATATACTATATATACTATATATACTATATATACTATATATACTATGTATACTAATATACTATATATATATACTATATACTATATATACTAATATACAATATATACTATATACTATACTAGTGGCCCAGGCATGCGTTGCATTGCCTTTTTTCTCTCTGCGAAGACAAACAAAATTTAGGCTACACACTTTCGAATTAGTGAGAATAAAGATAGGAGCCTTGTGTTACTGTAATTGTAAAGGGGATCGTAATTCAAACCACGTAAATCAATATGTATCGTTCGTCTCGTTTCTAATGATTGAAGTAATAACAGTGTGAGGTCGCTCTCTTTCATGATCTCTGCTCAATTGTTTCTGACGCAATGAATTACTAACACAATGATACGTTTGATCTCTGCTCACTTGTTTCTGACGTTCGTGTGTATTACTCACACAATGATACGTTGAAATTTTTGGAAAATTTGATCTGGACCACGAACCGTAGCTCTGATGAAAAAAAAAATTTACAAAAATATGTCCAGGAATATAATGAATAACTCATAAAATTTTCACGGCGATTGGGTGTATAGTTTTTGAATTCACTTGCGACATACATACACGAATTCATTTTTATATATATAGATATAATGTAAAATAATTTTTTTGATGCATTTATTTTATAAAACATTTCAAATTTTTTTTTATTTGCAAACATTACGAAAAATTAAAAAAAAGAAACTTATTTATTACGCATAAGTAATATAATTAATAATTATAGGTAAATAACATATAATAAAAAATACGTTTTATAAAATAAATGCATCAATAAAATTATTTTACATTATATCATTTATAAAAAAAAATATAACATATTGTAAAAACATAGAAAAAAAAAATTGAAAAAATTGAAAAAAAAAAAAGTTAAATTAAGGACGGACGGACTTGAACGCACGACCCCAAAATACGAGTCTGTGCCCGAGTCTGTGCCCTTACCAGCTTCACTACCGACGGCTTATATCAAGTGAAGCAAAACACGGGTACATATACGTGAGCAACTATTTATTTAAACTTTAATCGCAAATATCTTAAAAACGATTGACCATTCGGAGTATAATATTTTAACACAATGATGTACTAGTCAAGGTCTATAAGTTGCATGCCATTTTAAGCAAAAACTAATTTTGAATTTCGTGTACCCTCCTTGTTAGTCGTCTAGGGGAAGTCCATAAATCGAATTTTGTATCAGGACAATATGATATGACAGGAGGTATCACGATTTCGCGTGCCACCTCTTTGCTTATCCTATGATCCTGTTACAATCCTAATTTTTCGAGAAAAATATTCGTGAAGTCCATAAATCGAAATTTGTAATAGGAGAATATGATATGACAGGAGGTGGCATGATTTAATTTTGTTACTTACCCCAAATTTTCCAGGAAATCTTCAGTGTTCTCTGGAAATGTCTGAAGTGTTGATTAGCAACTCGGTTTTTTTTTTTTTTACGATAGGTGGAAAATCTTTATAGACACCCCAGGCCCGATTTCCTGGGGTAGTGTCGAATTCAGTCCGTCCAGGATTCCGTCTTATCCAGGAAATTATCCTGGATAAATCGGTCCCAGTACGGACTGCCTACCAACTAAAAACCTCCTGTTTTTATTACTAACGCCTTAATATTATTTTAAAATTAGTTATATAATATTATAACAATTTATTATATAATAATAAAATGAATTCAGTGTTGTATTATACTATATAGTATATATATATATATTCTTAAAAATTGATTAAATTCTTTATTTTCTCCAAGAAAGGAAACGTGCAATCAAAATTGAACGTCTTGACATATCTGTTACGAAACCAGGTTTGTCTTGGCCGTCCGGCGTCCCTGAGTTCTTTTACTTCTTATTTCAATCATTTATTTTCATCTTGTATAAAAAAAAACCAATTTTTTTCCATATTAATATATTATTATATCATTCATTTTATATTAGAGAAATATTATTAAAATTGAAATTAATTATCACTTGTGTTGATCATTAGAATAAGATACATATCAAAACTCATCTATCATCATTGAATTAAAATTTAAATTAAAAATGTGACGAAAGAAACTTGTCACTTGACAAAATAATGATTTACCGTATCAGGTACTGATTTACAATACAATTTTTGTCTATAACAAAAAAAGAAATAAAAAGAATAATTATAATAATTTTATCTTCCTCTGTAACATAAATATCTAATATTATAATGTTTTAAAAAAGAAATATATAAAAGAAATATTGAAAAATGTAAATGGAAATTACGTTCAATGACAAAGGGAAATTTTGAATTTCTTGCTTACGAAGAAAGAAAAAAGAAGAAAAAGAAAGAAAAGGAAATATTTATTAACTATTTTTTTTCAAGTCTCATATGCAATAAGATAAAAAGTTATGCATTAAGTTAACACTTGAATGAGCACCGTTCGATTTTCGTAATATTCGTTTAAGTTCGGTTAAGTTCGGTTTAGTTCGGATCAGATGGCGATTCGAGAGTAGGCGGGGAGGAACATTATAGATATTCGGTGTGTGCATCGGGCGGGGGCTCTATTGATTTAAAACTGTTTGTACCGGTGCGCGTGTCAGTAATAAAGTTTCTTACAGTTTATGAAGTAAGAATTCAAGATACATCACGAAATTGTCCAAGGTTACTGATTAGACTAAAATATATTAGTGTTTACGATAAACTAATCTAGCGGTTACTTGTTTTCCCTTCGTTTCCGTGCGTATTCTTGCATTTTCAGACAAGAAAAAAAAGTGGCACGTTGTTCATTGACGACATGTCGATTACAGTTAAAAGAATTAATTCTACAAAGAAAGAATCTGATAATAATACCGAATTGAGCATACCAAAAAGCAGGTAAAAAATACATATATTTATATGCATATACATTTGTTGTATATGTGTGTGTTAATGTGTATGTGTATGTGTATGTGTTTATAGTGTGAGATTTTCTATTGTCACACATATACGGTACTTATTCTATCTTCGTATCATTCTCTATTTTAATCAATTTATTTTTAAACGCAAAAATATTGTGATTAATATCATAGATAAATTATCGCCGAGTTTAGACCACGCCTATAGTTTCATATCTTAAGAATGTGAATTATTTTTTCATTACTCTTTTTTTGTTAATATATCTAATATTCTATAAAATTATATATTCCTTAGAATTCTAAGTCATCATTTTCAAACCATGAATTTTCTTACCGAGTCACGTTCCTTTTTATCATATCCCACGTGTAATTAATGTAAGGTTAAATATTTCTTTACGTGTTTTTTTTATATATTTTTTTTTTAACATCGTATGCAATATTCGTATGCTTCTCCATCGAAGATTTATATACACTCACACACACACACACACACACACCCAACGCGCGTACAAAAAATTTGATTCTTTATGAAATTACACGGTTGAGTCATATAAAGAAAAAAGAAAAAATAGAAAAAAAGGTGAAGATTTTTAATAATTGACACATGAAGGTTGTTTCTTTCAAGGATTTTATTTTGAAAGGAAATTATTTTAAATTCATTTCTCTCCTTCGTAATCTTTTCCCACGTCTCATTAAACATCGGTTACGTTCGATAGATTTCGGTTATTTTCGTTGAAAATTATTTACTAACCTCGACCATGTGGCATTAAATGTAAACAAAATAAATAGATTTAAAATAGTAGTCGTAAAAAGAAAAAAATGAAAGAGAAAGATTAAACATTAATTCTACTAAACGTCATTTACATAAATTTTGCTTTATTATACATATAAAATATTGTATTATGTAATTTTTTAAAGATTGTTAATAATTATCATTTTTCATTGATTTTCAGGCAAGAGGTTTTAAAATGGAATGGCTGGGGTTATAATGATTCACGATTTTTCCTTAATGAGAATAATATTGTCCAGTTCACTGGCTCCAGGTATACAATTTATAATACTTTTCTCTCAAGTATAATTGTTTATGCGAGGATAAATAGATAATTCATTTATGATGATGAAAGAAGAAAAGATCATATTTAAATGACATTTTGCGTGCATGCATGTATGTACGTCACTTATGTTCAAAAAAAAAAAGAAAAAAAAAAGAAAAAAATAACTAAACAATCTCGCAATGTCAATAAATTAAACATAAATAAGAAAAGAAGTTTGCATCATCTTATTTAACAAGCTATTTGTACTACGTTCATTTAATTGTTTGTATGACATCGTTAATGTCAAGTTAAATCATTTTACTTTAAATAATATGTTTGTACGGTTTGACAAAATTCATGCAAGAATCAAATAAAAAAAAAAGGAAACATGAACGGTCAAAAAGTTAAACTAGGCATTTAAAATAATATTTGAATATTTGAAAGAACATTTAATTTACAAGTGTCATCTTGTATAATAACATCGTTGTCTCTTAATGAGCAATATTTAATAAGTAAACATCTCACTCGCTTGGAAACATTTTTTTCATCTTTTCTTTCTTCATTTTCTTTCTTTTTTTTTTTTTTTTCTCTTCGATCATATTTAAAGTGCTCCTCACTTACTATTTATTCTACGAGTTCATTAGCATAAATTAGAATCTTATGATTCTAAGTAAATATTGTGAGAATTCTCTACGAGTTTTATTTTTCAAGTATGAAATTTTCTAGGTGTTTTCACCAACTACAAATAAATTCTTTACCTCTAACATTAAACGAGAGATTTACGAAAAAGAAATTAATGCATCATGTTTTTATGTGTGTGTTTTTTTTTTTTTTTCTTTCTTTACAAGACTCGTTCATTTTCAGGTTTTTTTGTTCCAAAGTCTAAATAAGCTAAAGGATGATTATGCTAATGACCATAATAATAATACAAATTTATATTTTCTATTTCAATAATTTATATACATACGATATATGTATATGTATATCTATTTGTATACATGAGGAAGTAATAAATAAGTTAAACGTATAATTTATTCAACTCATTCGTACGAGTAACGACTTAGGAAAAAGCAAAGAAAAAAAAAGATAAGATTAGAAAAAAAAAATATAATTTTTTTTACTTTTTCTTCATGAAAATGTTACTTTGAGGTTTTTTTCTTAGCTACAACTAATCAATTCAGAGCGTTAGAGAACAGATAACAGCCTGTTATAAGTTGAATTCTTTCATTTACAATAAGCGATGAGGTTCTAATTAAAATCTAGGAAAAAGAAATAACATTGTCTATCTTTACAAATTAATTAGATAAACTTTGAGAATAATAAATTCTAATATTGACATACATCGAGATAGATATAAGAGTAATCTAACTATATCGTTGAAAATAATAATTTTTCTATATAAATTTTATCTTTTTTTGATTTCTCTATTTTTTATTTCGTTAGATATCCTATCAGTAATCATAAACTGCCATATTTCACTCAATGGGTCAAAGATGTGTTCAACCTAGATTTTGGAATTAAATATAAACCTCAAGATGTACCAAGGAATTACCCCGAATCAATTATTTCACCCGAATTAATGGAATCTATTGAAAGGCTTAACATTGATCATTCCTTGAAAGGCATAGATCGATTGTTCAGAGCACATGGACATACTTTGAGAGAAATCTTTGTTCTTAGATATGGAATGTTCAAAAGAATACCGGATATCGTATTATGGCCTAGTAAGAAATCATTATATACTCTCATCTTCGGAGTATGTATTTACTATTCTTACGTAATAACTAATTACATTTCTCATACATAATTTTACTCTTTCAGAATGTCACGAGGATGTTGTCAAGATTGTGAAAATTTGTGCTAAATATCAAGCTGTTTGTATTCCTTTTGGTGGTGGAACTAGCGTTAGCGGTGCTGCTTGGTGTCCGACTAATGAACGTCGAACAATTATTTCTTTAGATACCACACAAATGAATCAAATACTATGGATTGACAAAGAAAATTTATTAGTTTGTGCGCAGACAGGTATAATTGGACAAGATTTGGAACGTAAATTACGTCAACAGGGTTTAACTTCTGGCCATGAACCAGATTCCTATGAATTTTCAAGGTAAAGAGTAAATTAAAGTATATATATATACATATGTTTTATTTATTTTCAATTTAAAAGCCAAAGTTGTCTTTTTAATCATTTTATTATTCAATTGATTGGAAACACGATTCTAATTATGATTCTAATCATGATTCTAATCAAATTACGAAAAAACAAAAAAGTCATAAATCGTTAGAGTAAAATATACATTTAAGAAAAAGTTTAATTATTTAATATCATAATTAATTTATGACGTTTAACAGAGACATGAAAAAAGTTAATTTATTAATTAATCATCCTCTGTTGGATCAATGCAGTATTCAATACACATATACGAATGTTTTTTAACAAGCTATTCAAGTATAAATTGAGAAATCTAACTAATTAATTCGATAAAGTTTTTCTTATTATATTATTATTTCTTGCAAAATTTATAATGATATGCATATATAAATATTCATATAAACCTTTCTAACAGTTTAGGTGGATGGGTAGCAACTAGAGCTAGTGGTATGAAAAAAAATACCTATGGAAATATCGAAGATCTCGTAATACGTGTTCGAATGGTCACAGGTCGTACGGAAGATGCTGAGTTTACATTAGAACGAGGATCATTAGTGCCTCGTTCATCTTGTGGGCCGGACTTTGATCATATAATACTTGGTAGTGAAGGTACATTAGGCTGTATCACAGAAGTTATTTTTAAAGTACGACCTTTGCCGAGGGTAACCAAATATGGTAGTGTAGTATTCCCGGACTTCAAAAGTGGACTTGAAGCAATGAGAATGGTAGAGATTGATTTTTTTGATTTTTCTTATTAATATATGTATTTTCTCCTTCATTTAAAATTCAAATAAATATATCCTTGTGAAATTGTTTACAGGTATCAAAGGAACGTTGCCAACCATCTAGTATACGACTTATGGACAATGAACAATTTCAATTTGGTCAGATATTACGTCCTGAATCAAGTTGGAGTAGTTCAATATTGGATAGCCTGAAACAAACATATTTAACTAGGATAAAACGTTTCAAATGGGATAGAATTTGCGTTGCTACACTTTTATTTGAAGGAAACTCTTCAGAAGAGATTGCTGCTCAGGAGAAAAAGATTTATAACATTGCTAAGTTACATAATGGTATAGCTGCTGGAGAAGCTAACGGCGAACGTGGCTACACTTTGACTTTTGTTATTGCATATATACGTGACCTTGGTTTGGAATATGGCGTAGTATCGGAATCATTTGAGACATCGGTTGCATGGAATCGCACTTATTCCTTATGCTGTAACGTCAAATCACGAGTAGCTAAAGAATGTAATGCACGAGGTATCGAACATTTCATGGTATCTTGTCGTGTAACTCAAACCTATGATACGGGCTGTTGCGTATATTTTTATATGGCATTAAATTATGTGGGTTTGGAGGATCCTGTAGGAACTTACGAAGAGATTGAAGAAGCAGCAAGAAACGAAATATTAGCTAGTGGTGGCTCTTTGTCTCATCATCACGGTGTTGGTAAATTAAGAGCTTCGTATTATCCGGAAGCTGTTGGAACAGCTGGCGTTTCTCTTTATCGTGCTGCTAAAGCTCATTTAGATCCCTATAATATATTTGCTTCGAGAAATTTAGATCCTGATTATAAAAGTAAATTATAAAATTGATAATAATAATAATTCGTATAAAAATTTTATAAAAGGGAAAGAGAAGAAAAAGAAAAACAGAACTGTCGTAAAAGCACACACGAAACAGCATTATATAATATTGATCATCGCAGTTCTCATTTTAATATACCCAAGACGTGATATAATTATAAATATTTATAACAATAACGCCTACACGATAATGACAGAAAAAGATAAAAAGAAATGAAGAGAAAAGAAATCAAACAAGAAAGAGAAAGAAAAGCAAAGTATTAAAGACAGAAATTTGTAAGTTTTTTTTTTCTCTTTCTTCTTTTGATGATTAGAAAATAATAAAAAAATTTGTATAAAGATTTAGTAATCATAATTGCTGTATAATTTTATGGACTTAATGTATGATATATATAATATATAAACTATAATATAATGACACGCCTCTAGTGGTGTTACGTGCTAGTACAAATATGAAATTGTAATATTGTATTGAGATTTTTATAAATTAATATAAATAAACTAAAAACTTCACTTATCCTATTACATAATAATAATTATAATTATAACCATCATCGTCATCAATATCATAATTTTATAACTTACGTCGCTACATCCGTACCACATTTTATAAAAAAGAAAAAAAAGAACATAGACACTTTACTATTATTATTATTATTATATCTAACAATAAGTCGATCATAATTTTGTTGAGATCGATTGTCAATTAATATTATTCAATCATTATTTGACATGGCGTATGCAATGATTTTCTTTTTCTCTCACTCTTTTTCCTTCTTACAATAAATTTCATCTGTTATAATTTATATATACAATTATCTCATAATTGTACTTGTAAAATAGATAATGTAATCAACGATAGTATCGTGATTATTATCGAAACGCAGCTGAAATATTGTTGCTGCTGGTTATTGGGTATCAGCTTTTAAAGTTGTTAAAAACATATCAAGATCGTATTCGTCATCGTATTGTTGTTGCTCCCAAAGTTCTGGTAATATTTCAAGTACTGAACGATTAACGCCTTGTACGCAAGATACTTTGGATAATCCAATATTTTCTTGATTCTCCAATTTTCTCCCTTTATTATTTTCCAAAGAGAATAAATCCAATAACTATAAAAGAGAATATAATTATTGTTATTGAGTAAAAAGAATAATATATATGTATAAAGATAGAAAAAAAATAAAAGCTCATATTAAACAAAGTATGTGTACTTGATCAGTAGCCATAGTTTCCAAAGAAGCATTTTCTGTAGAAATCACAGTATTGGCGGTAAGTAATTTAAACTTTTGCAATCCCATAATTTTCTCTTCAACAGTAGACCTAGTTATAAGACGATAAACATTGACTACTTTTTTCTGACCGATACGATGAGCTCGATCCATTGCTTGAAGATCTTTCATAGGATTCCAATCGTGTTCGACGAAAATGACGGTGTCCGCGCCTGTCAAATTTAATCCTAAACCACCAACTTGAGTAGTCAATAATAAAACGTCTATAGAAGGATCAGCGTTAAAACGTGAAACAACGAAATGCCTTTGAGTAGCTGGTACGCTTCCGTCAAGACGCAAATATGTTACTGTTGGTAGATGAGTTCGAAGTAGATCTTTTTCTACGATATCAAGCATTGCTTTTAATTGGCAAAATATAAGGACACGATGCTGGCTCACTAATTGTTGCTGAGTATGCTGATTGTCATTAGTTGAACTGGCCGATGCTGAATTTCGACTTTGTTGATTAGATTGCCCAATACCACAGTCTAATAATAATTGTTTTAAAGCTGGTAACTTAGCTCCATGCTCGATATCAGCTAAAGTAGTTGCCTGTTGTTTCATCATATTCCAAACCTAATATAAAAATTACAATTGAGAGTAATACATTTGAATAATAATCATGAAAATCTTGTTATTAAACGTGTTATTACTCACTGTCTGATACAAAGGATGTTTTGGACTTAATACTAGCTTAGGATGATTGCATACATTACGTAAGTAACGTAATGCTTCAAAGACATGACCACCGTGAGGATTATTTGCAGATGTACATGAAACATTAGAGATAAAGGCAGCAGAATGTCGTGTACGGAAGTCTTCATAAAGAGTGCGTTGTAATGGTGATAGATCGCAATAATAATCTTGTGTGATTTTAGGCGGTAAATCTTGTAATACATCTTCTTTATTTCGTCTTAGTAAAAATGGTAATACCTAAAAATATATATATATATATATATATATATATATATCGAACATAAACTTTGATGCATTTAAAATTGTATCAAAATTATAAAATATAATTTACCTGTCTATGAAGAGCTTCCATTGCCAGAGCACCAGCTTCCTGTTCTTTAGGGCCAGCTTTAGGTTCTCTGCAAGCTAAAATAGGACGAGAATATCTGGCCGCAAATTGTTTCTCACTACCAAGAAAACCTGGCATTAAAAAGTCGAAAAGAGACCATAATTCAAGTACATCGTTTTGTACTGGTGTACCAGATAATATCAGCCTGTGATTAGCATGCAAACGTTTAGCTGCCTGTGCACTTTTAGTCTTGCCGTTCTTTATCACGTGACCTTCATCAAGCACACAATAATTCCATTGAAGTGCTTCAAAGAATTCTATATCCTTTCGCACAATATCGTAACTTGCTACAACCATTCTATGTTGTGAAAGGCGTGGCCTTAATTTTTCACGTTCTGGAGGTGTACCAGCATATTGAGTAACTGAAAGATCTTGACTTTGGAAAAATTTTTCTGCTTCATAAACCCAGTGACCTGTTAAGGTTGGTGGGCACACAACCAAGCTAGGTGGTGCCTGTGAATTACGATGATGATCTAATGCTAATATGCAAAGAGTTTGTAAAGTTTTTCCAAGACCCATATCATCGCATAGAACACCATGTAAGTGATAACGGTTTAGGAAATTCAACCAATTTAATCCTTGACGTTGATAACTACGTAATTCTGCTTCTACAGGAATTGGTAATTCTGTATCTGGTATACTGCGAGGATTTAACAGTTGTTCTAAAAATTTTCTTTCTTGAGCTTTCTCCTCTCTGCAAGGAGATAACAAACATTTGATTTATTTTATAATATAAGGCACATAAAAATTTGTATTAATTATAATAACATCGTCTATATCTTACATTAAATCAGGTGGATCCGCAATCGCTCCAGGATCAAGAGGTAACAATTGTACTAATGTTGCAAATGTTGCGCTGCAAACTAATCTAACAGCTTGATTTTGATCACTCATTCTACCAAGCAAAGGTACCATAAAAAGTACTGAATATGGAATGACATTGACGCCTAAGATTTCGATAATACAGGCTAATGCTTCAGCAGCACCCTGTCTCATAAAATCTACTTCATTTGGAGCTGTAAGAATTTTAGATTGATTTCTGTCCCTACCATTAGCTTCTAATAATGGTATCACATTATGTATTACATGTTGCATTGCCTGAAATAAATATGTCTCAGTAATATCAATAATTATACTAAACATTAAGAATTTGTATAATATATAGAATTTCTACCTTATCAGCATCCACACTAGCTAATATAGCTATACATCGTGCTGCCATATGTCTAACAGCTTTATAAGGGTGTGCTAATAATTCACACAAACGAGGTAAACACTCGAGTGCTGGTGGTAGCAAAGAAGAATGTAAATTTGGTGCCATGATTTCAAGTACTTGTAATCCAGAAATAAGTTGATTAGCTTTCTCTTGGGAATCCTTAGGAAGAGTATCTTCTGATCCTTTTCTTAATATGCTTGGCAGTATCATATCCCAAAGATGTGGTAAGCGTGAAGGTAATTGGGCAGCAAATAATTTTGCTACATTATTGTTAAATTGATTAAATAAAAAATTAAAATTGTGTTTGACAAACAATTGATGATTAATGATAAAAAAAATAATTTATATATACCTAATGATGTAAGAGCTAAGGTAGCTCCACGGCGTCGTGTTCTAGCAGCTTTTGCTTCAGGTTCTTCACAAGCAAGTAATTCTTCTAATGGAATTTCAGTAATTGGCGGCCTACCTGGACCACGTCCACCACCAGCTCCACTTCCTGCTCCACGATTATAAACTACTCTTTCTGCGTGCTTATGTCTGTTACTTAATGTAAGAATACCATCAAAGGTATCATTGTCTTTTGTATTTGTTACTTTTGGTGTGAATTCAGTGTCCGAACACAGAAATGTGCATAAATTTGTTGATATCTTTAATAAATAAATAAAAGATTAATAAAAAAAATTGTTGATCAATCAATAACGTTAACCTTTTAAAAAAACGTAAGAGAAATATATACTTTTATATTTGGTGAAGGATTCCTATTTACACAAAGATCTACGAGATGAGCTAAATGTTTGGCTGCTAATTTCTGCAATTCTTCATTCTCCTCGCGTTTGATAGCTTCCATTAACGGTTTAACAATTGGATTTAATGGTTGTGGAGTTTCTGGTAAACAATGTAACATAGTAGCAGCTCCTGCCAAAGCAGCCATCGACATAATATTTAATGATTGTTGTTGCGTTGCTGTTGCAGCTGCACCAACCTCCAAAGCTCGTCTTCTTTCTTCTAAACTTTCCACCAATTTAGGTTTCAATTTAATTCCAATACCATTACTACCGGCAATAGTTGGTATTGTGCTAGATGATCCACCTGCATTACTGATGGCACAAAGTTCTAAAATAGGTTTTCTAGCGAGTATTGAGATCTGGTCAAAAGTTAGTACACCGGACGAATCTATTTCTACGGGTACATTCAATTTATAATGTTTCAATGTAGCTATATAATCACGACTTTCGTGTAATAAACGTGTAAACGATGTAGCTATCTCATCATAATATATACATTCGTTTAAACATTGCAATAGTCGTTCCCTTAAAAAAAAAAACAAAAACAATATATAATTATTATCATCATCAACAGTGATTAAATTTAAATAGCAATGAAAACATAAATGTATAGAATATTTTCTTACTGAAGTATATCAGGTATAACAGGCGGTTTAGATTTTTCGACAACAGCCCAATGAGACATAGTAAGACCAGCGACAGTCCGTTGTAAAGCTGATCGTGAATTAAGATGTGGCAGTAATACCTTAGCATAGCAAACAGATGGGCTAGGAATGTCTGGTGAATAAATGACGCCTGGTGCCGGTTGAACTATATAATGAGATAAAAGTCCAAGCATCCGAGCTGCCTTACAACGTGCTTGTACCACGTTCGCGTGTCTGAGATTTTGCGCTACGGTTTCAATTCCACCAATGTATACTTTTAGTTCAGTAGAAGATTTGACACTGCCACTCATACTATTACTTCCACCATTGCTACTGCAATCTGACTGCATCCCATCACAGTTACTGCCTATTTGATGGTTACTTTTTGTACCCTTCCCAGGACAAATTACAGTCATTAATAAATTTGGATTAAATGGCACATGCTCTGGTTGCATAGCCAAACACAGCCATGTGCTAACTAAGGGACAAGCCGCATGCAATAGAAGTTCAAGATCACTCTGTATGACTAGATTTTCCCAGACGCATATGGCTACGTCTTGGATTGTTGTAACGTGCTCGATTAATACACGTTGAAATACATGACGTAAAGCCTGTTGTAATATGATTCCACCTTCGGTACCCCATCTTACTTTTTTATCTTCACCTAGATTACCATCATTTCCAGTTAACGTTTGTAATGTTTGCAATGTAGCTTTACGTACACTTGAACTTGAATGGCTGAGGAAAGGCCATAATCTTGGTAATACCTATAAAAATGTTTTAATAAAAATATTATTGCCTGCTGATCATAATAATAAGGTTGTATATTTCGAAAAAATTATTAAATACCTGTGATAATGGTTGAGGTGTAATAGAAGCACGTGCAGCAGGTAAAGAAAGTATAGCAGCTAGCAGACCCATAAAACTGTTACATGCAGCTGCCAATTCGTCCTGTTCACGTAATAATTGCCAAAGTTGTTTCACTATTGCTTCCAATTCTGGAGGCTTTAATAATCTTGGTAAAGCTGATGCTACTGGTATGAGTGCACTTGCTGCTGATGCACCTACATCATCTACTGGATCGGAAAGACCTTTCATGATAGCAGGAAATACTTTTGGTAATACTTCATCTAATAGATCGTCGCGTACTGCCAATAAATATTTTAATGCTAGCAATGCACCATGTCTAGCTTCCCATTCATCGTATTCTAAAAGTTTCAATATAATTGAAACTATTCCCATAATGCCATTATTAGTACTTTTATCATCTTTATCTTTTGGTATTAACAACAAAAGGGAACCAAGTGCCTGTGCACACGTTTCTCTAACGGGCGCAACTACTTGATCTGATACAAAGTCACCAAAACGATCGAGGGCTAATACACATAAAAGTCTTAATGCTGCATCGATTACCCATTGATAATGGCTTTCTTTCATTTCTTCTACTGTTTGATCACGACATTTACCTGCGCCTAAATTAATATAAAAATATATATTATATATTACACTTTAAGAGAGAGAACGAAACTATAAGAATATTTAAAAAATTACAAAGAAAGAATATATATAATTATTACCTTTTCCATGAAGACGTACAAGTTCTCTCAAAGCGGTAGCTGCACCATGACGCACTTCCCACTTTTGACTAAATAAATCTTGACAAAGATTTTCTGTAAATGATTCTAAGGGCCAGTCAATAACAGATTCTGGCCAACAACCAGTTCCATCTGGCACACCATTTACAATTTCATTTGATGCACTGCCAATAGATCCTGTATTTGATGAGATCACTTCCTCCAATTTAAGTTTTTTATTTAATATATCTCCACTATTATTTACTATCGTATCCGGTGTTGATACGTTATCCGGTGGATCGTCAGTCTCTCGTGATCGTTTGGACACAGTTTGTCGTGCCTGAAAATTAAAATGATGTTTAATTATTTTTCAATGATAGAAAAAAATATGATATAAAACAAAAATAATATAATAATAATAATAATACTTTGCGTCTTGCTCTATTCATTTCTCTCCTACTAAGTCCACATGGTTGTTTCAATGTTTCTTCAATAGGTATTTTAAGAGACTTTTCAGAAATAGGAGAACATACTGCAGGTAGAAGATCATCCGAAGTAAATAATTCAGATGTATCAATGCCAGTTAATCTTGGATTTAAACCTAATTTCTCTGTAATTAATTTCTTCTCTAAATGCTGTAGATTAATGTTTTCACCTTCCGGTACAATCAAATCATATTCACTTCCCTCTGATCCAGTTAAATGAGAACTACGAGCTAAGATTTTTTCCATATCAAAATTTTCCAAGGTCAATTTATTACTAGTCATTCTTTGTTTGTCCGCATTTAGTTCATCTTCAAATGGTTTATATAAAATAAAAAAAAGTAATATAAAAATTAATACGAATGTACATAAATGTTAACAAAGAGAAAATAATAGAAAATGGAAAAGTACCTTGGGATAATTTGCTCTCTATCGGATCTGGATTCCATGGAGGAACTTGTGCAAGTATAGATTGCACTGCATGTGCAGCTGAAATTCTTGTGTCCCATTGCGGAGATTTCAAAAGAGTCGAAACTCGAGCTAATAAATGATGAAGATCATGAGGATGTAATCTTTGTGCTTCTCCAAGTTGCTGGGCTGCTGCTCTTTTGGTTACTGCATTTGTGCCAGTTTCTAATAATATAAATAATCTATCCAACCTAGAGAAATAGAAAGAGAAAGAGAGAGAGATAGAGGAGTGTGAGGAATATCAAACATTTAACACAGAAAGGGAAATACAGAGAAATTAAAAGAATTTGAACCATTAATTATATTAATTCTAGTCTCCTTAATACGTTACCTCGATGTCATGATTATGTTGCAAGTAAGAACCACCTAAAGTATCTGAAACAGAAAAAAAAACCTAGCATTCTTGTATTTTCCATTATGAATAATACATTACAATAAATTCATTTAAGACAATAAAGTATTATGTATTCCTCTATAGTCACCCTTTTATTTTCGATTTTTATTTATCTACTTCATTTGCATATGCAAATAATAAAACAAATAACAATGTTACTATACTATTCAAATAGTTAGTATACAGCAAAAACAAAATAATTGTCTATTCTTTATGTGTGAAAAAAATAGAGATAAAATGTATTGTATAAAAACTAATGGTTATTTTAATGTAAATCGTTGTTTAGAAATGCCAGCAATGAGAGAATTAATTATAATACTGAGGTGGAGACAATACACATTGAAGCATAACTACAAGAAGAGAAGAAGGAGGAGGAGGAAAAGGAAGAGGAAAAGGAAGAGGAAGAGGAGGTGTGGAAGGGAGAGGGAGGGGCATGGGGGAGCGTGGACGCTTTTTTTTCAATATATCATCGATAATGCAATATTACGTTAGTAATAATGATATATAAAAAGTTACTATATATAATAATCTAACGTTATCTTTTAGATGAATAATTATATCAATGTATTATGAAATATTATAAAAAAGGCGCAATATGGACACGCAAATAAATGGAAAAGTATTATCGAATATACCTATTTAAAAATATAATAACAATCTTCCGTTGCTGTAGGTTTCAACCAACCCTCATCGCAGTTTCCCACTCATGAAATTGAACAAAAGTTACATCACATCGCGCATTTAATGAAAATTTAATAAAAGTGAGTCCATTTGCCAAATATTTCGGAGAGAAACGCATGTTAGAAGCATCAAATTTATACTGACAGCCATATTGCTAGTGAACCTGGGTTTTATCCCTCGATTTTGCTCTTATTGGCGGATATAAGATAGATCGTACGACAATCAACCAATCAGAGTTTCAATTTCAACATAGTCGAGTCAAAGTACGAGCAAGGAACGTAATAACTAATAAAACTTTCCATTTTTCAAATTGGTAAGTGTTTTATTAAATGATCCTTTAAAAATATAATTTAATTTTATATATTTTAGAAAGGAATATCAATTGTTTTTTTTCGAATATAATATTTTTTATTAAAGTTATGTAAAAATGTTATTATCATATATAATATTATATAATTAAATAATATTATTTGAAACATTCAATTTCGATCAGAAGTATCAGTCATACTATAAAATGTTCAACCGATGACCATAAATTCTTTGCAACCAACGTTTCATCTCTTTCCACGTGGTTAAGATTCAATTTTTGCCAATCACATTTTCCTATCATCATTATATATTTATAATGCTCGTAGAGAGATATGAGAAGTTATTTTAATAAAAAAAAAATAAAATATAGTGTAAATGCATGCAAATGATAATTATTTTTTTTCTTTTTTTTCTTTTTTTAAATAAGATACTAGGAAGATAATTGATCGATTTATGAAATAAACATTATTCTTAGAAAATGCGTATATGCACTTAATTTAACTTATTACACATCATTCGAAATACATTAAAGAAATAATCTCTGTTGTTATTTTTACAGTACATTAAAAGATAGTCTTTACATTATTAAAACAATAGAACCATCTATACCCTTTTATTCTTTAGGAGACAAAGAAAATTAAAAATATTATCACAAGAATGGGAACACTTGGAAATCATCAGACATCATCTTCAAATATAAACAAAATGTAGAAATATATTATCAAGAGAATTCCAACAACTATAAATAATTTTATATACAATTAGAAAAATATTTATTCTACAGATAATATTTAATATAATTACACATTTTATTGAAATATTTTCTAAATATGATTCATGTATTATCAACCGTGCAAATACGTTCGTAGGGTAAATCAAATCTCTTTACCAACCGATTAGTAAGAAAAAGTAAAACCTTGTTTTACCGATCGAGTAAAAATGTCGATAATAATCGATTCCTATTTGAAGTTCGATTTGCGATAGATATTTTCGATTTCTCGAAAATTTGAAAACTTTTCTCTTTCAAGGATTAAAGTAACTTTAATGATTATAATACTTAAATATACATGAAACGTGTAATTATTATTCGTGAAATCCTATTAATTCTATTTAATTAACGTTTCTCTCGTCAAGTATAATGTTTGAACAATTTATAATGTCATTAATTAAATCAGTACTTTGTACTTGTTAAAGGAAACCAAGGAGAGACGCGTTTATTAAACTTCTCTTTGATGTGTGCGTATGGCATGCATGTAATTTCGTTATTGCGTAATGGAAGAGCATAAGTGTAAATGTTTAAAAGACATGAAACGATAGTTAACATGAAACGATAGTTAACATGAAACGATAGTTAACACGAATCGCTATGTGGCAGGAAGATCAAACTGGGGGTGTAGGAAGAGAGCAAGTAAACGGGAAAGATAAAAGGAAGAAAGAGAAGGACAGAGAGAGTATGAGAGAGAGTGAGAGAGAGTGAGAGAGAGTGAGAGAGAGTGAGAGGAAGAGAAGGAAAGAAAGAGAATGAGAGAGAGGGAGAGATGAGATCATCTCGTCTCGTTTGGTCTTTCGAACATTTCCAGGCTGCAGTCAGTACCGGTCCAGCGACCGATTTGGAGGGCTGTTTCGTATTTAGTCTTTTCATCACAATAAATTGTTGAAAGGAAGGAAAGGAAAAGAAAAAGAAAGAGAGGAAAACTGATCGTTTCAGGTATGTATTATTTATATTGGTCCAAGAATATCACTTTTTCCTGCACCTGTAAATTTTCAAACGTTTATCTATGTTTATATGTATTTTTAGGTATACGTTATTTCTAATATAATAATATATATAGCAAAATATATAAATATAATATATATATTTATTTATATATGTTAACTTGCAATATATATATAAATTATAAATTATATAATGCACGAATGCATGCATTTATTTATGCATTTATTTATGCATTTTTTATTATATCAGAAATGGTCTCTTTAAACAAACACGACAACGAACGTCTTGCTCTCTCTCTCTCTTTCTTTCTATTTTTTTTTTCATCACCATAGCAATCACCCATATTTGGAAATTATCTCATTCTTGTAGGCGCGAATGTAATCATCCATCCTTCGCAAAACGGAAATCATATATCCTTCTCGCACATCTTTATCGTTCTATCCGTAAATAATATTCGAATAGGATATAAAAGAAAGAAATTATATGTACACAATTTTATAGTCCTCTTTGTCCAAAGATATATTTTTACGAGTTGCTCATGTCGTAGTTGCTATTTAAAATATCTTTTATGAGTAATTATCTCAATTCTATAGAACGTTGGAGAACTATTATTATTGTCAACGTACGCAAACATATTATGCTATTAAAATAAAATAAAATTCTTGTTCCGTTAAGAACATCCCTTAAATAATTTCAGTAGGGTAATTGTTAGTAATAAACGCGTAAAATAAAAAATGTTAAAAACGTATATAGAAAAATTTCGTAAGACCTAAAGCAGTGATCCCCCTCTTCCACTTCTTCTTTATTCTTCACCCCTTTTGCTATTAGAATCGATAGGAATATTATTACGCCAGTAGCGCATTTATACAAAGTTTGCGTGTCAAGTGGTTTCTCTCGATGGTTCTCCGGTCAGAAACCGAACTGGTGTTACTCCGCGTATACTTTTTCTTATATACTCAGGGAACGTTCAGCGACATGAAACGATTCGTTGAAATATCCACCCACGGAATGTCGATTAACATTAAACATATGTAGGTGGAATGAAATGAGAACATACAGATATATTATACATTATATTTCTGAATAATTTTGATTATATTCTTGGAGATGTTGGCATTTTATTTAGTGAGATTAGATCGTAATAAAAAACGTAAAGAAGAAAAAAAAGATGAGAAATAAAAAAATAAAGATGACGAGATTGTTCCATCCAATGCAATTAAAACCGTTCCAGTGATAATCTAATCTCTTTTCCCTGTGGTATACATTTCTCGAGAAAATGATACTTTATATATATATGTATACATATATATATAAAATAAAAAATATTAGAGAGATGTTCTTGTAAAAAATGTAATATCTTACACGTAGTTGTATTATATTTCTCTCTTTCTCTCTCTCTCTCTCTCTCTTTCCTTCTCTTTCTCTTATTTTTTAAGTACACAAAATTTCGCAATCCCTCGAGTGCAGTTATAAATACCGCGAAGTATCATCCTGACCAAAAAAGGAAATCAAAACGAAAAGAGGAGAAGTGGAGTTTAAATATTAATTTTGTTAAAAGTAAATCGTTGAAAAATGTTCAGAATAATTTGAACAAAATCACATAAACTCTTGCTATTATTTTTCTTCCTTTTTTGTTTTTGCCAGCAAATAGATAAAAGTATATATTACGGGAATAAATAAATTATTATCATGAGAAAGTTTATATAATAGAAATATGGAGACAAAATTTAATTAATTAACTTTACAGATATATAAATAATATGAAGAACAATTTCGTGTAGAAAAAAAATAAAATCATCTGTTTTTTTCTCTCTCTCTATTTTTTTCTCGCACTCTTTGTAGATTAAAAGAAAACGTTCATATTGAGGCCTTGATTTCTCATTAACTCTTCCTTTGCTTGATAAATTGAGAGATGACGATACGTAAATAGATCTTGCTATGTTCCTTCTTAGAAATGAAAACCACGTATGTATATTATATAAAAAGAAAAGAACAGATGTTGTAATAACGCGTATGCGAAATAAGAAACGGGGAAAAGGGTCGGTCTCACGTATGGAATCCTCGTTCGCAATGTCGTCGAACTTTCTTATATCGAAGACTTATGCGAGATGATTATTTCCAAGTATTTAGGTTATCGCTTTGTTACTCCTATCAAAAGTCGTGTGTAGACAGATTTATTATCTTTAGCTATGTTGACCCAAAAATCATTTGTAAGATCGAGAACATCGATGTTTCAATTATTTCGTTTAACAAAATATAATTTTTTTCAAATGATTATAATAGATCATAATATATAATAGAATAATTGATCTTCTATCAATTATAAATAATAAAATTAATATATTAAAAAAAGAAAGAAGGAAAGGAAGGAAGGAAGGAAGGAAGTAGCTAACTTTACAAAATGGTTCTGATAATTGAGAAAAAATTCAAGATGACGCGTTTGAATCGATTAATAAATGAGACTCAATGTGTCTCATTAATTCCAATATACTCGAGGATATATCTACTATAGCATACGCACCATTTAATAATAATAATAAGACTCGTAAACGCACACAGTTACGCATTTATCGATCGATCGTTTGTCGCAGGGATCGCAATGCGGACGACGAAGCTGCAGCTGCTCTTCCTTGGGCTGCTTTTAGTGGCTCTTGTAATAAATGTTTCTGCACGACAGGTTAGTAAACCATAAAGAAAACTATCAAGAAAACCATAAAGAGATCAAAAATAAATTACAATTTGATATATTTTAATTCAATTAGAAACAAAAATAATCTTTTTAATATTTCGAAATGTACCTTTTTTCTTTTTTTGATCGTTGTAAATATGTATTTAGAATTGAAATATAATTATAGAATTGATTATAATTATATAATCTTGACACAATGATTTTTTTTAAGCATGCAAGGAAACATAAAACAACGACCGAGCCATCGCTTCAGGATGAAGTGATTAACATGCTAGAAACTGACGAAATTGCCGAAGGTGATAATAAAGATGCTGAAGTTAACTTTGAAAATGCTGGAAACGAGCTTGCAGCTAGGAAACAACGTTTGATCGAAGTTGATCCTTGTATGGATAAACATTGTAGTGCTGGACGAGTTTGCAAAGTCAGTTTCTAAATTATAATTATTTTATAAAATTATAATGAAATGTTATTAAAAGTTGGGAATGAAATCATTTTTAGTCAACCGAAGATGGCGAAGCCGAATGCGTTTGCATCGAAGTTTGCGATGAAGAAGTTGATCCTCGTCGTAAGGTCTGCACAAATCACAATGAAACTTTCGGCAGCGATTGTGAGGTTCATCAAGCACGCTGTTTCTGTAATACCAATGATCCTAGGTGTAGAGGTTCTAAATATCATCACGTTCATATCAAATATTATGGGGAATGCAAACAAATGCCTGTGAGTATGATCAAAAATAATTTCTTAATTCTTTTTCATTTAATTTGATTTTAACAAGAAAATAATCATCGACAATATTATTTAGTATCGTTCGTTGATTAGTCGTAATCATTGGTATCGAGTTTCTTTAATTCATATGCTGAATTTTGCGTTGCTGTTATTCAGATATGCAAGGAAGAGGATATGGCAGATTTTCCGAGGCGTATGCGCGATTGGTTGTTCAACATAATGCGTGATTTAGCTGATCGTCAAGAGCTACCATCGCATTACTTGAAAATGCAACGCGAAGCTGAAACTAATTTGACATTGCGCTGGACAAATGCAGCCATTTGGAAGTGGTGTGATCTCGATGGTCATCCACACGATAGAAAAGTTTCCAGGCACGAACTTTTCCCTATTGAAGGACACTTAATGGCTTTGGAACATTGCATTGCACCATTCTTCGATTCTTGTGATACCGATGGCGATCATAGAATTACTCTCACCGAGTGGGGCAAATGTTTACAGCTGGATGAGGTAAATGATCAAGTAGAAATATTTCACATGTATATAATTTCATATCATTTGGCAATTTCAATTAGTAAATTAAGTTTAGAATGGAAGTTCCTACTACAAAATACAATCCAAATCGTCGTACCATTATATCTAATATCGTATGCACATATATGCACATATATTATTACATTTATTTAATTCTTTAATTATAGGACGACATTGAAGACAAATGTGAGGAGCTAGCTGAGGCTAACAGCAATTTCAAGAATTAATTACACATATGAATACATATATATATATATATATATATATATATATATATATAATACATATAACAAATAATATGGCGGATGTATCTGCTGGACGGATCGAACGACAGGACCAACGATAAATTCGCGAGAAAGAACCTTTGTATTGTCCACGTAACAGTCCCTATTAGTAATAGTAGTAATAGTAATAATAATAATAGTACTAGTAATGTAATAATGATAAGAATAATAGTGGGGGATGATAGGGGAGGAAAATGGCGGGAAAAATTAAGAACGCGAGGCTTTGCGGACTTGTTAATGCGCATGTCCCATGTAACAGACTACTCGTCGATATCGTGACCCATCGTATAAATGCTCCTCGTGCTATTTGCAATTTTCAACAGTCTCGTTTTAATCCTTGCTCGTATTATCCTCATCGATCGAAGCCCACGCTACGGCCAATCAATTGTCCTATCAAATACTTCTTTTTCGTTTTCTTTTTAATACAAATTTAACGATTCTAACGTGATAGAAATTTTCTAAACCGTTAATCAGATTATTAGATAATAAATATTACTCTTCTTTTTGTTCTTTTATCAAATCGTTAATCATGTTTTATATTTCCTAATTATTAAACTTTGATTTTTTGTACGTTTAAAATTTATCACTAATAGAGTTTATATAGATTTTTTTACATATATATATATATAAATATATAAAAATGCGTGATAGACGATACACGAACATAAAAATCAGTCCTTTAAATTCGAAACGTCCTCTCCAATACAGCGCCACGGATCGCTTTAGAATTAATTTTATTCGTATTTGAACCCAATCGCGATATAAAATTATAAGTTCAATCATCTATTTCGATTTTTCCCCATTTATCGTTATTTAATCCTCAGTAATATTATATTACTTAGAATACTTTAATATATACATACTATATACATATATAAATGTATTTTTGTATATCGTGAAGTATTTTGTGCTACTGCCTTCTTACTCGTCAATAAAAATTCTCAAGATATTGTTATTATATTTATCCTTATCATCGTTTTTCAAAAATACTTAAGAACGTTTTAATGACCTTGTTTATTTGATTATATATTTATCCAGGAAAATTATTTTTAATATTAGCTTTTATCATTTCTCAAAGGAATATTATACATATTTATAAAGTATTCAAATTCATATCTCAATTAATAATATTATCAATATGTTGTTTATTTGTTATGGAAAAATATCAAGAAAGAATAAAAAGGGTGAGGGCCACCAGTTGCGTCCCACCCGCCGTTATAAAAAAGAAAGAAAAATAAAAAAAGAAGAAGAAACAAGATAACACCCAACAAGAGAGAAACAGAAAGAAAGCGAGAAAGAGAAAGAGAGAGAGAGATATGAAGAGTAAAGAATCAGATTAAAAAATTCTCGAAGTTCCGAGATGATAAATAAGAATCGATTTTTTGATTCATACGAGTATTGTAGAAAGAAATAAACATAAGTAATCTATCATATAAAACACATAATTCGCATACGAAATGAATGATTGAAATAAACGCGTGTTGATTTTCTTACACATTTAACGTGTTCTTCTGTCTCTTGTAGACTGTGCTACGAAATGCGGCCGCTAGTTTTCGCAACAGTCGCATTATTAACAGGTCGTGATTGGTCGAGAGGTGTCACGTGATCGGACCGCGGGACGCGGCAGCAGCGCCAAGCGTATTTGGCGGGATCGTGCTTAGACGGCGTCGTCTGTGCTCCCCGCAAGTTTGTCGTGTAGCGAACTGCAATAGCTCTCCTAGAATAATGGTGAGTAATCCGCAAGTTTTTACCGGTTTCTTCAGGCATCCGTCAACGTTATACATACCATTGTGTTCCACGAACTTTCGATTATCGACTGACGAGATTTCGTTCTTCTATCGCTTAAATTAATCGTGATTTTCGTCTGTGAACAGGCTGGTGGCAAGGCGGGCAAGGATTCGGGCAAAGCAAAGGCAAAGGCGGTCTCTCGTTCTGCGAGAGCCGGCTTGCAGGTGAGTTCATTATCCAAATTGTTACAGATTTAACGTTAACATATATTGCAACGATTTTAAATTACCATGTAATTATTTTCATTTATTTCAATTGTGAAAATTCATAGCGGTCTTTACAGGTTAAACGATTGTAGTTGGCGCGAAGTAAAACCTATCGTCTACTCTTTTATTATTACTAACAAAAGGAATCCTTTTTCTTATATTAGCGAGCTTGAGTTTTTAACGTTTAATTGTTACTTCAATTCTATATAATATATTTAACCCATTGAACGATCAAAATAATCGATAGGTCAATTGGAAAATATTTAATTTTTGAATTAAATTCTCTCGACAAAAGTGGATACTATCTTACTCGGTTTGAAATGAACGAATTGGATAGGGACCGTTTACACCACACCAACCCCCTCCATCCCCCTTTAGATGTCTCTCTTTCTCTTTCTATCCCGTATCCCCCTTCTTTAATCGCCGGGCCTTTCAATTCGGTCGTCCATCGGACTCTGAATATTTTATGCCAATTCGAAATTTCTACGGTAATTCGAAGTGTTTTTTAACGTTGACGATTTAACGTTAATGTCGTAGTAGTATTAATATCTCTTTTGAGAAGAAACTAAACATCTTCTGTATTTTGTTTTCGTATCATACAAAAATCGTATATTATCGCGAAATTGTATCGAAGATCGAACGCAAATACGTGTTGTTTCGATCGTTCTTTTTCTTCGTGTTTTGACTTTTTAATTACACGCACACATATTACACATACACAATACGACGTCATATGATTTGTTAGAAGAATTTTATGACATGAGATAAAAAATAAAGATAATTAGATAAATAGATACAGTAATGAATGAATAATTGTACAGAAAAACAAATGATAAAGTGAGTTAATAAAAATAGTAATTATTATTTGAAACAAAATGTGTGTTACGAGATATTACATTATATTAGATTCATTTTAGAGGTTAACCAAAAAATATGGACACTGTTGATGTGTATGTGTATATATTATATATATATATATATGTATGTATGTATGTATGTATGTACATGTGTACGTGACGAGAAATAAGAAGGTTTAAACTTTGCTATTTATTGTGTGTAAGCGCGTTTATATGCGGTGTATAAGTGATACGATGGATACGAGTTTATATACATGTGTTTGATATTCGTGTGTATGTGTATTATTCGTAGGAAATAAAATGTTAGGAAGTTTATTACAGATGAGATATAAGAATGAAGTATAATATAGGTTTATCGAGTATAATCGATGTATAACATATTAAATATGTAAAGGAAATATAAGGGCGTTAACATGTTTCGTTGAATGACGAAACGAATCTGACAGAAATGCTGGGAAACCTTCGGGAAAAGCCGAATAATCTTCCATCGCGTACCGCTCGATATTCGTCCCGTTTGTGAGAATGTATATGTCTATGTGACGTGTGCCTGTGTTTGCAGTGTAGGCGTATGTGCGTGTATGTACTTGTTATTGTAGTGTTGTATGTGGACCCCGAATCTGTGAAAGATGAAATATATATATATATATAGAGAGAGAGAGAGAGAGAGAAAGAATCATCGTGATGTATATTTTCTCTTTCCATCTTTCTCATTTTCATTAGCACAGTCATTTTCGTATATTCTGAAAATATTCTTGTTTAGATGTATACATAAATCGCGTATATACATATATATATATACACACACACATACATTAGAGACAAATCAGGCGCATATTATTGCGTTCCAAATTAAGAAACAGATCTTTTATAATTGACTTTAGTTTTTCGGTATATTAAGCAATTAGATGATTAGTTAACTGTGTTAATTATACCATATTAAATTTCTTTTTCTAGCAATACGAAAAAGTTGCTGACGCGTTGTGTTGCGGGTAAGGGAGAGAGAGAGAGGGAGAGAGAGGTCGATGTTATTTCAACGGATAATAGGAACAACGATATATATTTACCGTCCTAAAAATATTTCTCTCTTTTGTACCATCGTAGAATACACGATTATACATTCTCTTTCGTTTTATCATTACTTCTTTATCTTTTACCTTTTTCTTTCTTTAGAAATGATAATTTATTTAGGTTAGAAAAAGAAAGAGAGTGTGTACGTGCGTGCGTATTGTATAGAAATGTGTTAGTGAGGGATGAGATTTATTATTATTATTATCGTCATTATTTAAGTTAGTATATATTCGTTTATTTTGATTCCAGTTTCCTGTAGGTAGAATACATCGGCATTTGAAAAACAGGACTACCAGTCATGGTCGGGTTGGTGCAACGGCTGCAGTGTACAGCGCAGCTATCTTAGAATATCTGACAGCCGAGGTGAGTTAGATTGGTGCGAGAGAGAGAGAGAGAGGAGAGATATCGTGTTGAGAAGCCGAGGGTCAGAGCTTTTGCCGTATATGTGTGTGTTGAATTGACTTTACTATATATATATAGATATATATATATGTATGTGACTTATATATAATGTGAATACTATATACGTGCAAGCGTGACGCCAGAATAACGTGTGAATGTAGTTAGGAAAGTGACCACTAGTGTCACTAATATTGAAGTCACGTTGGGTATCATGGCGGACTTTTCCCGCCATTATTTAGAAAAAGTATAATAGTGTATGTGATGTATTTAGATGATTTTATTTATGAATTATTGGTATTTAGTTTTTATTAATAATGTAGATTCGTAATTTTTAAATTAAGTGTATAATTACTGTATTTTTTTAATTATAAGACCTATGTGAATATTTGATTGGTCAAGCTAATATTTTCTTTTTATTGTTAAGGTCTTGGAATTGGCAGGAAATGCGTCCAAGGATTTGAAAGTTAAACGTATTACACCAAGACATTTGCAACTTGCCATTCGAGGTGATGAAGAGTTAGACAGTCTGATTAAAGCAACCATTGCAGGAGGAGGTAAATTATTATATCTTTGTATTAAATATATAGCATGTCTGAAGTTTTCCAGCCTAACAGTGTCAGCGTATTTTATACACAAAAATGGGAGACCTTAGATACTTGTATATATATACAATATTATTAATCATTATGATTTTCTTCTCGTAGGTGTTATTCCACATATCCATAAATCATTGATCGGCAAGAAGGGTTCTCAAAAGCCAGCATAATTTAGTGATGATTGAAAAAAACTATCTTGAGAGAGATAAGTAGACAAAACTGAAATATAAAGTGACAGTGACTGTTGACAAAGTGTATCTACGTTATTAAACTAAATAGAGAGACTGGAGTGATAGCATATGTATATGGATACATTAAAGATACATATATATATGATGTGAAAAAAATATCGATATAATTTAACATAGATAACGAAGAGTTAATGGAAAAACAAACGTTAAAATCGTAATTTGTGACAATTAAGAAGAAGTAGAAAGGTGATTTTTTTAGAGATGATGATGATGATGATAATGATAATGACGATGACGATGACGATGACGATGATAACGAAGAAAAATTCCTAGTGTGCATATAACGTGGCGATTTAATCTATGAGCAATGTGTTATAGCATCGCTCGCATGAAACGATTAAGGTTTCTTGCTTCGCCGATAATGTATATTTTAAATGGAAGGTGTTAAAATGCTTTATTGTTAATTCACAGCATCCCCATATATATTTCTCTTTGCATACATAGCTTACGTTATTGTATAATATAAAATGTATTTTTTCTTTTTTATTTTCGACTCGCCATCCTTAACACCACCAAATTCATGTTTCTTTTTTTTCTTTTTTAATAATACACTTGTTTTCTTTGTTTTTCCTTTGATTTTTCTTTTTTTCACATTTTTTTCCTTCTTTTCTTTTATTTTTAAATCATCGACGAATATTTAAGCGTCGTTCGGCAATCATTTATTTTCGATAGTAATTTGTGGATCTTTTTTCAAAATTGTCCGAATAGTAGTAGTCATTTTCAATCTTTAAATAAAAAAAGATTTCAATTGAAGTCGCATATTGTGTAATAATAAATCTTACGTATACCTAAGTCTTTGTAGGTACTATTGTAATGTATGAGAAATTGCAGGAGAATATATATTATAATAATTTGGTCATTGGAGAGAAAGAGAGGGAGCGAGAGAGAGAGAGAGAAAGAGAAACAGAGGGAGAGAGGGAGATAACAGATTATAAAACAGGAACGATTGAGATAAAATTTTAGTTTTTCTTTTAAAAGTTTTTATATTAAAAAGTCTAGTTTGTGTTATAAATTTCTTCATTATGTCATCATCATTTTAATTTTTCCGATTTATTGAAAATTTGATTGTCAAGGTAAAACTTTTGCACTAATTCATTTATTCAAGGATATACATATTTTTTTGGTAAATTATGCTATAACTATTCATCGAATTGAATATTTATATATAGTAGCAAAAATTGTAAAATCGAAAGCATTAAAAAGTTATCTTTTGAATATAGATTATTTCATTTGGTAAAGACTCTTCAAACGAAAATATATTTCTACAAAAATGTTTATATAAAGTGATGATAAAATAATGACATCTTCTTTTCATTTTTTTTATCACATCCTATAGAATTAGGATTAAATACCATTTGAGAAGAGAATAATTGTTTATGAATTTGTGTTTATCATAATTTGTATTACTTAATAGTAGATTATTATTATTAATTATTATTATTATTATTATTATTATTATTATTATTATTATATTATTATTATTATTATTTTTATTATTATCATCATTATTATCATAATTTCGTAAAAAAACGTAATTATGTATGATTTTGTGTAATCTCTTTATCTACGGTACCTAAAACGTACGTTGAGAATGAAACAGCCATGTAAATCTTCATTAATAATCATAATAAAGATGAATTTTACTATTAATTGTCAACATCTGTTAAAGTTTAGTATTTTATTTATGATACATACATTATGACTATATACTTTTTATTTGTAGAGGAAAGTTAGAAGAATTCATTCGACGTTTCCGAGTTCAAAGAATCGTAATTAATAAATCCAAATAATTATAAGAAAAGGTAATATATATATTATATTAAAATTGGTTTACCACTTTAACATATTTTTTGAAAAGTATTAATTGTCTCTGGGTAGATTTGAGAACCGTTAACACGTGAAATAAAAAAAGGGGAAAGGAGAACCCCTGATGCTTCGTTATACTCACGAAGAGATGTGTGAAGTGCTGCCACTGGTACCGGCCGACAGGGAGCGGTCGATTGACCAATCCGGTGCATCATCCCCGCCAACTGGTTAGACCAATTGTGTGGCTTGTAACGGTAGGCGCGCTCTCCCAGTAGCGAAGGGTGATCAGAACCGCGGTCGTCTTTCACGAGTACGGTTGCATGGCTAAAAAACGTTAGTATATCGTGTGTTCCTTGCGAATGGTCAAACTTGTGGGGGCTTTGGTGCACTCCGATCGTATACGATAAATAAACATTTAATAACACTCCTTTTAAAAAACGAAAGACTCCGATTTAATGATAAACGAACAATTATTTTCTTTCGATTAAGGGAACACGATTAATATTTCGTATAAATAATATGCAGGTGCACACGTTACTCGAATGCCGGCTTTAAACGATTGCGTGTGAATATACACTTGTAGTATATACACAACTCAAGTTGCTGTTTCTCGTTCACACACTCGTGTACAACTGTAACTTCTGTTACACATTGTCGAGAATATTTACTTCTTTGTCGAGATCACCCTTTTATTGCGAAAATTATTATCGCGAATATTATATTATCAAGTTAGATTCGGGGAGTGAAATAACGATATAACGAAATAACATTCTTTTACATTGTCAGTAGTAAAGTGTGAGACTTTCGCCTTTGCCGGTTTTCACCTTTTACGAGAGCATGATCCTTTCTTTTTCTGCGCGTGTGCTATAACCACAGCAAGTGGACGAGAAAAATAGAAGGAGGAGAAGAGACAGAGGGGAGGAAAACGCAGCACGCACGCGGGTACCATCCGACGACGTATATACACGTTTTATTTCTTTCCCTACCGGAACTATTCCTTTTTCTCCAAGGACAACCACCCATTGCAGGACAAACTACCTTTTGTCCTTTCACGTTGAACTACACCTACGATATGACAATATCAATCCTATAATCAATTTATCCTACTGTCAAATTTATTGATGATCCTTGCTGGAGATTTTTCAAGGATGACGAGAGGACGATTCGAAGTATTTGACGTTAGTCAAAGGTAAGTGAAAATTTTATTGGTTACTTTTTCCTGTTCAAATTTACCGCGCGATTTATTCCCTCCCACTCCATCCCATCATTCCTCCACAGGATATTTTGACATTTTTCAGAGAACATCGATACGTATTTTTGATTTCTTCTTCTTTACAGTTACTCTTCGATGTATTATATTTTTATTAACTTTATCAAATATGTATTAATTTTATATCTATCTCATTTTTTAAACCGAGAAGCTTAATAAGTTTGAAGTCTAGCTAAGTGTCATGGCGGACACACTGATCATCTTTTATTTCAACAAGTACAGATTGGTATGACTTTTTTTTTTAATTCTAAAATCTTTTAACAGTGATTCAAGGATCAACGCAAACGAATGTATGTTTATTCTTTTTATTCTATTTTTTTTTCTAAACCAATATTTTTGCGTATACAAGTTTGACGTATTTTTATTTTATTTTATTTTCGGTACTCGTAGCTTTATAGATGGAGTTACGTCATCCATTTTCTGGAATTAACGGTATACATATAACTACACACTAGTTGCTTCGTAGTCCAACGAACCTGTACACGAGATAATGAGAGAATATACGGGTTATGAAGTTAAGCTTAGAAAATTTATATCGATACTCTTTATCTTAATTATTAAAAATTAAATTATTTAGAATATTTGTCATCTGATTTAAATTCATTTAGATTTCATTGAAATTGGATATTAAAACTATGACTATATTTTTTAATTAATGTTTAATAAATTTTTTTCATTGTACCCATAAAACAATATATATTAAATTGTTGTATAGATTTTATATAGATTAATATAGAAATAATAATGAACGTATACCACCATACGTGAAAATATACACACGTATGTGTAGAAGGTTTTATCGTGATTCCGTATCGAATTGTACGAAATGTATGAAATATACAGGCTTATTGTTAATCTCGATTTGTTGATAATCATCCTTCAAAGTAAATCCACGTTTCAAAGTGGAATTCTCTTTTTTTTTTTTTATTATATATTTTTTCATATTTTAAAATCGTATTTCGAATCTTTTGTCCACTCGTTGTTCCAGCTAACACATTCCACTATTTTCAATAATACTTTTCTTTTATTTTTCGAATGAATTGTATTCATATATATTTTTTATTTATATTTCTATAAATATTTTTTAATATATATTAAGAGTGTAGTATTTTAAGCTTGAAATAAACGTAAAAGCAATGAATTTATTTTTATTACACCTAATATGTATTAAATGTTGGAATTAATTCGTAGTGTTTTTTGGGAGACAAATAACGATTTGTTTTAAAGATGGATACCCTATCGAAAGAATGATTCGTCCTTGGAGGCAATCCATGAATCAATTCTATTTTTACAATCTTCATAAGAAGTAAAATTCTCCCCTGACAAATCATGAACCATTGATCGGAACAGGTGGTAATCCAAGGAAACAATATTTGGAGCATACAAGTGGGTGGGTAAAGATTTCCCATTTCAGTGTTTGTAGATATGTTTTCAAAATAACTTTATCATGTTTTTCGCTCCATTCCGGTCATTTTTTGTTTTAATGCACGACTCATGCGCATCAGTTGTAATCGGTTTTAACAGTTCATAATAAACCACACCCTGTTGATCCCACCAAATACAAAAGAGGAGCTTAGACTCATAAATATTATGTTTTGTCACTGATGATGATAATGGTGTTTTGAGTTTAACTTATGATCTTCTACGCTTAGGATTGTCATAATTTATCTACTTTTCATCATCAGCTTTACGAATTAAACTTTTAGATACGGCTGAATTCTGCGTGTGGCTATTTCCCTGGACGGCAGGGAAATTTTACACTAGAACTACCAAGACCAGTCATTTTGACTGGTATATATAGTCATTTGACTATATATATGGTATATATATATATTTTAATCGTTATCTATAATATTTTTCCTTTTAGGGGAAGGGGGGATAGTTCATTTCATTCCTTTAATCTTTTTCCTTTTTATTTCTTCGTTATTTGAAGTATATAAGGATTGAGATACTCTCGTTGGAATCTAGCAAATATAGAAAAATAGTCGTCTGGGTAGCTCGTTATATGAATCCGATGTATACACGTCTTCCTCTTTAGATATTCTTTTCTTTTTTTTTCTCTACCTCCTGTCGAATACTCTCGACCGGAATACTTTTCCAGTTCTATCTTCATCTCTCTGTCTCTCTCTCTCTCTCTTATTTTTTTTTTTCCTACTCAAGAAGAGAACTCGAACTTGAGGCTCGAAAACGTTCAAAAAACTCTTTAGCAGAGCAGAGAAGAAGAACATTCCGCGTAATCTGAATAGCTAGCAGTACTTGGAACGCAAGGTCGGCCAATCGTCAACGTCATCGAGCCTCCGGCAAGCTGCGGTGAAAGTTCCTTCTCTTGCATGAACCTGATATATAGGGTGAGTCAATAATTAGTATGGTTTTATCACGAACAAACACGACTTGCAAAGTTCTATTTTAAAGAAAAAATCTTAAAATATCATTCACGATTTTGAACCTTTTTTATTTTCCATCGAATACTGGCTCAAGTTGATTCCTCGAATGATTCTTTTTAAATTCATCATCTTTTCGTTAGATTAATTCATATAATTTTTTTTCTCTTTTTTTTCCAGAGTAAAAACTTTTGACTCTTACCGCGTATAAAATGTACGATCTTTTAGTTTATAGAATAATTTAATTAATTAGATTAATTTGTATAAGAATATTATATTATATTATCTTTTTTCTTTTAAGTATATATATATTTTATCTAATGTTATTAATAATAAATTTTATATTAAGGAATGTATAAATAATTGAGCTTGTTATTGATTTTCACCCTGTATATGTCTTATGGAACGAGAATTCACGTTTACCAAGCCCACAAAGTTGCCATTCTTAGAACGAAAGTCTTTGGATCTCTGTTATATATCTATCCTATCTATCTATACATATACATATATAGATCCTGTGTATATGTGTGTATATGTATTAGGAACTTGGTAGGAAATTTAATCGATCTAATGTAAGTACTTTTCTTTTTAACTCGTACGTGATTAGATTTTCAAAGCTGTAACGTTATATGTTTATACACGTTTAGATAGAATTTAAATCTTATATCAGAAAGTTGAAATAAAAATTATATATATATATATATATAAATGACATTGTATATAATAGTAATCGTTATGAGATCCAAGTAACAGGAAGAAATGTCAAAGGTTGAGTCTTCTTTCTCATCCAATTGCAATCCTTCAGTTACATTCCATTCTACGAATGTAAGAAATAGAAAATATCGTAGAATGAGTGTTGTTATCCTCTCATCAGTATTATTTACATTTGAATCTTATGAATCAGAAGAATAAGAATAAGAATAAGAATAAGAATAAGAATAAAAAGAAGAGAGATATAACTATAGTTGTATTACATCGTCCAATTCCAGATACGATTCATTACGACTTCACTCGTCCTCATTTCTTTGTTAGCTCAATCAACCGAAGTGTTGCCTTCTGGTTGCACTTACTGTTCCAAATAGGTTCGTGATTGTCGACATTACCGTGTTGGGACCTCCAAACAGCCAACAACGTGCTTGGTGTTTCTTATAGATATGGTATACACTTACACTAAACTATGATCTTATGTTGTAGAAGATTTATCTGATTATACTAAATTATGTTTTTTAAGAATTCTATTTAATCTTACCCGAAACATTTAATTTTTATTTACGTATATATTTATTTGATATATTATTAATATAAATAATTATTATAAGATGAGTTTTAATAGAGTTTAGATTTAAATGATCTAAAACACAACGTATGTGTGTATTTTTATATTTAATTTACATTATTAGATCGTTTATTTTTATTTAATAAAATTAGATTTACCAGATGCACGAATGCGTGCATCATGTATGGATGCATCATTGATTGCAGAAATGTAATATCTAAGCAGGAAAGAGAGAGATAGAAATAATAATAGCTGTTTTCTACGTTATCGTCAGCCAACGTTCCTCCTCCTTCTTCTTCTTTCTTCTTTCTTCTTCGTATTCGTCGAGATTCTCGATTCGTTCGAACATGGACGATCCGTTAGCACATCCTCCATACGGGTCATCGACCATATATACTCTACTGCTTCCCGTCCTCGTAGTGTTGTCTTTCCTTCTCCAATTTATAAGAATGCCTTTATGTCTTATTTTTATACCTTTGTCATCAAAAAAATACCATACGCGCATGTGTTTCTATCATTTTTTTCTCTTCTTTTGCTTTCCTCATACGTTAAAAAATATTCTTTACCATTGTGTAATCTTTATCTCTTATATTCTCTTTATAATTTGTTATATCTTGGTTGTATAATAAAAATAAATAATTTAGTAATATCGAATGATGATTTTAATCAAATATTGATTATTAATAAATTTCAACGTTTCTCTTTCTCTCTCTCTCTCTCACAATTTCTCTGGTAGAATCCGTAATCTAGACCGAAATTGTAGACCACAAGAATCTCTGTCACGTATGTAGGTATATCTAGTTATATATATCTATTTAATGTATATATGTATGCGTATATGTGTATATATGTCTACATATATGCATATGTCCAGCCTATTAATTTGTCGCTATAGCCAGCTTCGTTCGACCGGTTAATTAATTACTCGTCCTTTGTTAAACAGAGATAGAGATAGAAATAGAAAGAAAGAGAGAGAGAGAGAGAGAAGCTTTCGACGAGGTAATGTCAATACGGTCGTCGGTCTTGAAACCACACGATTTCTATGCGAGCCAACGAGACGATGTCTCTTTTTCATCCTGTTTTCTGGCCATACTAACTGAACAGATCTTTGCTTCTAGGTTTGAATTTTCCAACCGGTAAATATGTGATCTATGTATCCGTGTAGATTTTATATGTTCTCATTTATACATACTGGTACGTTTTATGTATTCTTATGTACTAGTTTTAATATATACATATATGTTTGTATGTGTGTTATATGTGAGTGGATTCTTCATGATTCCTTAGATGATTTTCAAAGCCACCTTTTATCATTATCTTCGTCAGTATCTTCTCCTCCTCTTTTTTCTATCCTCTATCCACTATCTATCTCCATTTCTAAACAATTTTTCATTAAAATTCTAGCACGACAAATAACAAGAAAATATGACCCCCGATCTCAAATATCTTTCGGTCTTATCGTTCCTAGCATATCTCATCCTCTTCTCTCTCTCTTTCTCATTCATCTGGGATAGTTCATGGAAGCTAGGAAATAATATTTAGGGTTGGGTAATAAACTTTTAAATCATTTTTAATATTAATTAGATATTTTTCATAATTTTTTTGTCAATTTCTAATCAAGCATGTATTTTCACAAATAAAATCAAAATTGGTAATTAATATTTTTAAATTAATTTAAAAACTCGTTGAAAAAAAGAAAATATATTTCATCGTTTGGAATATGTACACGTTAAAGAATATAATTGTAAATTAATTTGTTATATTGCATATTTCATATATATTTGCAAATATTTCTTTTTGCGGTACGTTTCCATATCTTTCAATTACACATTTTCATTACAACGGAACTTTTAGAAACGTGATTCTAATTTCGTCGTACTCGTGATAATAATTGCAATATATCACGTACGATGCGTTCATTATGCGTCGTTGATTAAATTCATGAAATATGTGATATAATTGGGAAAATAGTTTCGTATAATTTTTTATACATAAGTACATCTTTTTTTTTTTCTTTTCAATCGTGATAGAGTGAGATAGCAGTAATAATAACAGTAGTAGTAGTAATAGTAATACAAGTTAAGTTAGTTTCATAGATGCCTATCAAAGTGTTGAAAGAGAGATAGAAGATAGATAAAGAATCACTGTGTCTTTCTCAGTCTAGCAAGAAAGGAAGAGAAAATGTATTTTACTTGCATGTTCGATAATACAAACGTGCATGTGGGTGCATCTAAACTCTCTTCACCTATATACTTCCTTCCTTCTCTACCTATCTATCTATTTATCTATCTATCTATCTATCCATCCATCTATCTCTGTCTTTCTCTTTCTCTTTAACACGCACAAGTATTCGTAGCACGGAGGAGAGACACATGCGTTTACCTTCCAAGCCGCGTAACTTTGCGTACGCGATCACAGTGTACCCGTTGCCTGTCCAAACATAGTCTCTACTTACCAACCAACGAACGGGCTTATATATGCCTTCAAGAGAAGAAGAAGAAGAAGATAGAAGAAGATAGAAGATGTTAGAGGGAACCAAGAGAGGGGGAAGGGGGCTAAAGGGGAGAGGTATACCAGGAGTAGAAGAGTTACTTCACTGAGCTAGAGGACGTGTGTCGTCTCCTTCGGGGTTCTACTGAAAGATGTAGATGGGAAAAGGGAGAGTGAGAGAGTGAGAGAGTTAGAGGAGAGACAGCACAACTTTAGTCTGACAAGTTATATATATATATATTTTGTATATGTATGTATACGTTTGTATTTACCTACATGTCTATGCATGTGTGAAATGAAGTACACGGATAAAGAGAGAGAGAGAGAGAGAGAGAGAGAGAGAGAGAGAGAGAGAGAGAGAGAGAGAGAGAGAGAGAGAGGAAAGGGTTTAGTCTGACAAGTTAGGTATATATATATGTATATTATATCTGTGAGATGAAGCAGAGAGAGAGAGAGAGAGAGAGAGTAGTACTCTTGAAGCTTTAATACTTTTAACAAGATTTGAATACGTTACCTCTCATGTTCCCCTCTCTCTCTTTCTCTCTTTCTAGTTTCGATGTTATTACGATAAAAGTTAGTGGTTCTCTGTGATAGAGAAGCCAAAGAGAGTGAGAGAGATAGGAGGAAGGAGGAAAAGAGGGGATGTATATGTATATGTGTATATATATATATAGAAGCCTAGTCCATTATACAAATCGGATTTTTTTCGGTCCGACGACTGCTCTTTAATGAAAGAGCAATTTACGAATAACGCGATTAAAAATAGCTCGCCAGGTAATTCCTGCTTCGTTAATTTAAAGACACTTGGGGAATGATCGACATAAGTTGAAAAAGAGTTTTTTTACTTCCCTGGTGTTGTATCTCTTTTTTTCCCATCCACTCCTTCCGTCTCTTCTCTCCACCTTCTTTTGTATTTCTCTTTCTTGTTCTAACTTAAAAAAAAAAAAAAAACGTTAGAGCAAGTACTTCAACGTTGATGAAACTTTCTACTTTTCGTGTATCCCTTCCTTCCTTTTTTCCTTCTCATATATATATCTCTCTCTCTATCTCTCTATCTCTCTTTTTTATTATTTATTTTTTTATGTCTATTTTTTTTTTCTCATCATCAAATCGACCACGAAAAGAATTTACGTAACCAGAAGGGAAAAGCGAAGAGAAGAGAGTAAAAAAGTTGATTCGTTCAGGAATATCGAGTGAACGTTACACGCTCTCTAATTTAACTTTTCTCTATCTCTTCTATCTATCTATCTATCTATCTATCTATCTATATATCTATTTCTCTCCTTCTTTATCTAACAATAACGAAGATTGATTTGCAACATTGACGAGAATTGCACAGCATCGAGATAGATAGTTCATCGGTATTGTGGTGCAACATTATATATATATATATATATATATGTATATGTATGTTTGTGTAGGGTTTTTTTTTTATGTAGACCGTGTCAAAAGCTTGACAAAAGAGACACGTATGTATATATTTATATATACATGTATATGTCTATAGATGTGTGTACGTATAAAGTAATATGTATACGTATAAGAGGGATGTACTTCTCTTTGTCAGATGTGACAGGTGTCGCGACATTTATCGTCGGATGCTCTTCGTTCCGAATACAAAGGGTGGACCATGTCAGAAGGGACGCAAAGGTAGTCGGCAAAAAAATATCCGATAACGACAGAATTTTTATTCTTTATTCGTTCTCACCACCTATTTTATATATAAATCAACAAATTTCTTATATAACAGAATTTTGATATATTATATAATTAAATAATAGACACATGTGTATATATTGTATACGAGTTGACCTAATTATTTTTCCTTTTCTTCTCTCTATACATATAACTTTGAACAATTCTGTATTTTGTATAATTTAATTACTACAATTATAAAATACTCAATTTTCTTACGAGCACGATGATCATGCTAATATAAACTCATTTCTGTATATTGCGAAATTTATTAAATGAATATATACACGTTATCGTTTCTCGATCAGTTCGTTAATAATATTTTTTGTATTATATTGAAAATTCATTTCTATTCATTTAACTCTTCTTTCAATTATTTTTCTTTTTTATATCCTTCTCTATGTATATTTGTGTGTGTATGTGTGTGTGTAGGATATATTTATAGGTGAATGTCAATGTAGAGAAGAGAATCAACTATTTAGCGAAGCCATCGTTACAGTTAACGGTTCCATCAATCGATTAACGGGTCTGGCAGTTTTACGCTCGGCAGGACTTACCGCACGGAAATAACTGATTTTTAGTTATTTTTCCGAGGAAATCCTGGAGAATCCTACCGATGCGAATGCTCGAATAAATCGAGACTGCCCATTTTTTTTAGTTCCCTATTTTCTTTTTTTTTCTTTTGAGGGAGATAGACGATAGTTGGTAGGAGGATAGAGGAGGAGAAGGTTTGAGAAGGTTGATGTGGGTGTATGTATGGGTGTAAAAAGGGGATGGAAAAATCGTTCAGGATCGAGAATACGGATAGAGTTTATTTGAAAAAATTTGTTCCTCGGTGATCTCGCCTGCTACTTGTTTTTTTTTTATTTTTATTTTTAAATAAAAGAACTCTCTTATCCAAACATTTCGACCCAATTTTTGTTGCTATGATTTTTTATTTTATTAATAACACCAAATCTCGTATATGTATTTGCAAATTGGACTCGAGTTTCACGATGTTGTAAGTGTAATAATAAAAAATAAAAATAATAAAAAACGTTTCGTATAAAAAAACACGGCGTAATTTTATCTCGTTTTTGATTAGAATATTGTTTTTTTCCTTTTTTCTTGTTCTTCTTCGAAAGGATCAAATAACGTTCTGATGGACGTAAAAGTGAAAGCTATTTTGTAAAGCTTCAAAATTAATCAATCTTTTTTTTTCAACCTTAGGAAAAAAAGTATCTTTAAAATAACATCCCAGTATAAAATTCATATGGACGATAAAAAAAAAACTATAGAAAATTGAAATGATGTGTTTGAAATAAAACTATGAAATTAATTTCATTCGATTTTAACATTTCCAAGTATCGTCAATGCAACAGAATATTATTTCATCGAAGTAGAATTATTATCTTGTAATAATCATTTTCAAAAGATTAAATAACTAGTTAATGAACGTAGGAAGAAAGTAGCTTAAGAGCCGTGTCGTAAACACAGATCCAACGTTCCTTCATTATTCCCCGTAACCCCGTTTCCTCTTTTTGTTTTTTTCTCTCATTAAATTATACTTTCCCCATACGCAAGAGTATAATACTTAAGTTAGTTCATTCTCCAGAATTTTAAAGTGACGTATGTGTACGTAGTTTGGTGGTGAGTTGTCGTTTTGTTGTACATAGTTATGTTTGTTCATCGTAGTTATGTTATGTGTTGTAGTAGTAGTAGTAGTAATAGTAGTAGTAGTAGTATATGTGTACTCTCGTGAATTTCGATTATGCAATAGCTGTTGGAATATATCGTAGGCATTGAATCGAACATGTGGGAGAACCGCGAAATTTCGCTGCCAACGTACCGGAAACTGACCAAAGAGAAGGGAGAAAAGGATGAGGAGGTGAAGAAGAAGGAGGAGGTGGTGGTATTGTTCTTCCTAGATCGTATCTCGAGAATGACGAGAAGTTTAGCTTCTATGAATATACCAGCAAGTTAACTATAGATATCTAGAGAACCCCCATAGACTTTTACGAGCTACCCAGACCTACCTTTCTCATAGAAGATAAAGATTATACTATATCGTAAGAATAGAAGATACATTCACGTTTACATGGTTTTATCGTTTCTCGTACGCCAATATATTCTCTAACGATCAAAACTCACGTATATCATTTTCTTTGCACGTGTGTATATATGTGTGTGTGTATATATACGGATGAATGTTTAAAGAAAAGAAAGATAAAAAATAACTGTAAACAGAAAGGGGTGAAGGAGGGTAAAGGGATGAGTACATACGTAAAACCACATTTTTTTTCCTCACTCCCACGTTCTTTGTTACTCGAACAATTCTTTTCGTTATTGTATTCGAAATTCTTCTCCAGTCTCGTTTATTTTCTCGGTTAGTACATCGTGATATTATGTGAAAGTATACTAAAAAGATAAGGTTGTGTAGAAAGAGAGAAAGAGAGAGAGAAAAAATAAGGGAACAGAAAAATATCTTGTCACGTTTCATATCGTGTTTTACGATCTTGTCATCTCTCAATCCTAATACGAATTTCTTCTCTCCCTCTCTATTTCTCCTTCTCTCTCTTTTCTTTTATCTTCTTTATATTTTGTTTTTGTATTCTTTTTATTTTTTATTATTATTTTCACGCGATGACATTTTCCTTTTCCAGTTTTTCTCTTTCCTTCTATCTCTCGTTGTCTCTTTTTCTCATAGGAAGTCCAAGTGTCGATCCGACTATTACTTCGAGTATGAAATAAATGAAAAGGTAGAAAAGAATGATACGTGACTTTGATATACATCACGTTTTCTAACTTCTATCGTGATATCAAACGATCATCCTCTGTCCTTCTCTTATTCTTCTTCTCTACCATTTTTTTTGTTCTTTGCATTCTATGCATTTCTTCGAGCAGTTACAGTTTTTGAATTGACATTTTTTTCCTGGAATGAATTTTCCTTTTTTTTGTATAGTACTCTTGTCCAGCATTTCGCTTAATTTTATTTATTCGTAGCGTATATTTTCCTTTATTTTCTCTTGCAGAATCCAAGTTCTCAGTAACAATATCCACTTACACCACTTTCATAATCAATGGTTACGCAATTTCTTTTACAGGCCAATTTTTAATTGAACATAGTATTGGCATTTTTGAAGATATTAAATACTAACTACTTATAAACAAAAAGTTTACACTAAATTAAGCATAAATTACGTCATATCTCTTTTTTTTTTTTAAATTGGACTACACCACTTTCAAAATAAACGGTCCATATATATTTATAAAAATAGAGATGAAAATTTGTGGCTTTTCCATTTAAGATTGATTAGATGTTAGATAGGATATGAAGGTTCGTGTAATTCGAAAAAGGAAATAAGAAAGAGAGAGAGAAAGAGAGAGAGAGGGCTGTTATTTCATTTCGTTTAATAGAAACGTTACTTCTGTCAACGTCGAAACGTGTGTATTAGTAGTAGTAGTAGTAGTAGTAGTAGTTGTAGTAGTAGGTAGCTAACCGATTCCTTCAAGTTTTCAAACTTTTCTATAGCCAAGCATTTGGCCAACGTCATCGATAAAGATGAAAGAAGGAAAAGAAGAAGGTATCTATCGACACGCGAAACCTTTTATCGCCGTCATCTTCCGATCGTAAATTCGATCTCAAGAGAAGAACAATTTTTTTGTTTCTCCTTTTTTTATTTTTCTAACAAACACCAACGTTTCTGGTTCATCCATTTAATATTCTTTCACTTCTTCTTATTTTTCTTTTCGATAAATAATTTATAATTATCATAACATTGTACTTTCTATTAATATTTATGATTATTTCAAATTAAAATGCATCTCGTTTCTGACCAATGATAATTATGCGATGAAAATTTGTTCATCTATTAAAATATCAGATAGAAATTGTTTAATGTTAGAATTATATTAATAATATCCGAAAGTTTCGATAGATAATTTAAAAAAGAAAAAATAAATAAAATCAATGATTCCCTTCTACAAGACACTCTTTTTCTCTTATTTGTCTTTCTTCTTTTGTTCAGATCGAAATGATTTTAAAGAAATATTTTATTTTACCTTAATTTACGTCAGGAAGTTTTCCAAACGTCAGCATGTGTGTGTGTGTGTGTGTGTCTCGTAGTTTAGATGAACGAGAAATTTGAAGTTAGCGAAACGTCAGCTCAGTGGATGTCTCCATCAGTTACTCAACAAGCGGTTACACGTTTTCTCTCTCATTCCCTTTCAGAAGGGGTGATCGTCCTGCCGAAAGGAGGAAAAGAGAGTGAACGAGGAATGGGGAGGTGGATGTGAATTTGGGGAAGAGGGAAAGACTGAGAAACTCGCTTCGAAGCAAGAGTGCAAGAGACACGAAGTAAGAGTGCGGAAACTCCGCATGATGCTCGCTCGCACGCCTCGCACGTAAAACTTACGAGCGAAATCATAGAGTAATTCTGAGAGAGAAAGAGAAAGGGGTGGGGAGAAAGAGGGAGAGAAAACTACCCTTTCTATTTGAAACCTCGACACATTTGGTTCCTTCGTGACGAAGCTTCGAATTTTAATCTATTCTCTAACATCGAACCCTCCCATTACACGCGATCAAGTATTGCATTCTGTGTATGCGTATGTTTACGTGTGTATTTCTTTTTTATTTCGTCGTGTTTATTTTTGTATTGTGCATGGACCACCCTGTATATATTCAGGTTCTTTTTGCATGTTAGGTAAATAACAGTTATTTATTAACATCATTTTTGTTTTGTCTTTAAATGGGAAAAAAAGAATAGCCTTCGGTGGGTAGGGAAAATGTTTTATTAGTCGATTCGGTAGTACATACCTACATATATAGAAATATATCGTCCTCGTTTAGGTATATTTTTCAAAGGTGTAATTTTGCAAGGTAGAAACATGTATCTTTGGTAAAACAGATAGGCGGTTTCGTTCTTGACAAGGAGGAACCGTTAGAGAAGATACATTTTCCAAGTGGTTGAACCAGACTCCTGCTACTAACTCTTACTCCCAGTACTAGCAATACCAGTACACATGTTTTGGATTTTACAAAGCAAGTAGTTTGCAGGTGAAACAGTAACGGTAAGAATATAAGGACGATAAGAAGGTCCTCTCTCTCCTCTCTTTCTTATATTTTTCTTTCTTTTTTTATTTGTATGATCTGTGCTCCCTTTTGTCGATCCAACGTAGAAAGTGTTTCGCGCGAATCGAACCGAGAAAAGTGTATCTTTTTGAAAAAGTTCAGAGAAGAGAAGAGGAGAAAAGATAAGATAAGATAAGGGACGAAGAGGAGTGGAAGAGGAGGTAAGGCACGGTACAGGGGTTTGCTTGACGATATCGCTTTACAGGTGAACGAACGAGAATTTCTAGTTCACGAAACATCGTCTTCCTAGCCGATATCTTTGCTTCCATTCCGTTCAACCCTTTTCCAACTCTGAACCAATCCCCTCCTTGGCCTCTTAGCCCATCATCCCCCACTTTTCATTTCCTGTTCCCCCTTATTCCCTTCTATTTCTTGACTTTACGACGAGTTTCGAACGAGTCTAGAACGAGAGTCTGGATAAAGTCGAATCAACTCTCTAGACCTTCTCTCTATAGTTTTACTATTTATCAACTCGAGATTTACTTGTAATCGTATTTATATAAAAATATTGGTTTATTTATAATTAATTTACGGGTACACATACGACAGTTTAGGTTTAATTTATTTTAAAAGGTAATTTATCGATTGATTGATATTTCATGAATTAATTAACGTTAAGCGATACATGCAAGTAAATATCTTTGTCTGTCTTTGGATTTTTCAATTGTATTTGATATTGAAAATGAAATATTTATTAATTCAATTAGAATGATAGATTTTCAATTTTCCATGTCGTCGTTTATAGAAAGCAATTGGTATTGGGACAGTTCAGAGAGAAGATTCATCGATATCCATGGGAACGTGTAAACATTGGTATACCGTAGCAGGTGCAGCAAAGCTATTATGGATAGAACGAACAAGCAGCAGGCAACCAAGAGAGAGAGAGAGATGAGAGGAGAAGGAGGGAGAGAGGGTATAGGTTTGTGTAGAGAGGAAATTTGCGAGGCTTTGCGGTTGGAAGGATCTAAATAATCGTAGAGTATGCAATATCACTCGGTCCACTAAATTCACCTTGGTTAAATAGGGAAACGACGACTTGTGTTATGGTGTTAGTTCGAGTTTCTTGGTTTAAAGAGGTCCCTAGTATTCCCACCACTCACTATCACCAACACCTAACACTATTTTATTTCATATATATATGTATATGTTAGTTTTAATTCATGTAATTCAATTAATTCATGAAATAATTAGGCTTTACACAGAAAATAACTAACGTTAACAGAATTTAATTATGCACTTAAGTTTACACTTACTCGTATATATATATATTATATATTACCCTAATTGAAGTAATTACCTGTAATGAACTACCTCTTGGCAAAATGACTAATCTCTTTTTTTATTTATTATTTAAACACTCATACCAGTTTAAGTTTTTAAATATAATAGTTAGTTATTTCAGGAAATGCATATATATATTTGTATATGCAGAATGAAAAAAGAATGTGGAAACGAGTCACAAGAGAGGAATAATTTTATTTTAATTACTAAAAAAAATGTTTGCTCGTATAGTTTAGTTAACGTCACCTAATCGTTGTAATGAAATTTAAAGCTTAGTTTAACTGACATTATTATTGTTATTTTTATTATTATATAAACGGGCTTGTGTATTTTCTCTCTCTCTCTTTTTTTATTATAGTTTCTCGCATATACTCCTTACACGTCGAGCATCTTAAATGCAACGGTATAGTTAGAACTCTAGCAGCTAAAACTTTTACACTTTGAAGCACTTTGGTCTTGATTGCCGAGTATTACGATCTGCTGCTGTTACTACTCTGCTGAGAAAGAAATAGTTTTGCCTCTTCTTTCTCTCCCTCTCTCTAACTCTTTCTGAAGAGAAAACCTATGAATCTCGCGTTTCGCGGTCTAAACTCGTTCCAGGCTCTTTTTTAAACGAGTTCTTCCTTCCACCCCTTCTTAACCCACCACCTCCTCTTTACTCTCACTCATTTGGCTCTTCGTCCTCGCAACTTTGCCAACCCCCGAGAATCCTTTTTTACCCCCTCCTCATACTTTTTATTTCCTTTCCTTTTTCTTTTCCTTTTTCTTTCCTTACTTTCTCCATCGTTCTTTTCAAAGGAGAAATTTTTCCACACTTTAGCTTCCACGTGTTGTTGTTTCCCCGTTTTTCTTCTTCTTTTTCTTTTTTTCCTTTTTCTTTTTCTTATCGTTGGTTCTTCAAATCCATAGGATCGAATAAGGATTAATTACGAGTCTTCTACATTTCTTGTATTTTTCTTTTTTCTTGCTTTCCTTTCCTTTCCTTTCTTTTCTTTTATCCTTACTGTATCTGTATATATATATTGAGTTCTTAATCTATCTAATTATCTGATATCCGTAACATCCTTTCCCATTACTCCCTTTTTTTTTTGTCCGATCTCTCTCTCTCTCTCTCTCTCTCTTTGAAATCATTTACTGTGCATGTAACTTCGTATTCGTAACGAAAGAAAAAAAATTAATTAGAAAAAAGATAAAATACACATTACAGAAGCTATTGATACTTCTTATAAATAAAATTACTCTCGTACATTAGGAAGAAATTAATTAATCTTCTTCTGCCAAACTTCACGGACTTATATTCTCTTTTTCTTTTACGTTCCAACAAAAAACAAAATAAAGAAAAGAAGAATAAGTACATCGCTTTACAAGATTTCAAATTTAACTACTGGTGTAAACTCGAAGAAAAAGTCACCGAATGAAGAAGTAAACTTAACTTTTTAGAATAAAAACTTTCGACTTGCGTGTTTTTGCATAAATACGACTACGTAAAAAATCCAAAAACAAAAAAATAATTTATTTAATTCTTCTAATTCTTCTTACATTCTACGAACCAGTGATGGTCGGAGAGAAGATGGAAAAGGTGAGGGGGAGAGGGAAAAACAGAGATGGACGACGAATTACTGTACCCAGATGGTATCCTTCTAATCTAGCGAATTTTCAGGATACGAAAAGAGAAACAAAGAGATAGAGAGAGAGATAGAAAGATATACATAATAAAGTAGAAATCTCTTGTAGCTTCATTTGGTAGAAAGAGAAAGAGGATTACAGAGGCTTAATGAAATTTGAACCAGCTAGATTTGGTAGCACCACCGTCCTTCCATTTCCATTCCCTTTCCCTTCCCATCATCATCATCCTCCTCTTCCTTTCTCAGTCTTCGAAAGTCTTGTACAGATATATCCATGAGTACATACATACATAACTATCTCATTCTACATACACAACCCCCCTTTATCCACCCATTTACTCCTTTTACTCCCTTTACTCCCCTCCTACTTTATTTTACTACTCCTACCCTGGTGTTCTATACTTCACTTGTGGAATCTGAACCATTTTGGTACCACCACCACCACCACCACCATCACCACACCACCATCAGTACTACAAAACCACCACTACAAGGACTCTTAAACCCACCCAATTCACTCCTTTAAGATACAGCAGCACTTAATACATCTCCTTGGTCTGAAAGACAAATTTCTTGGGGGATATATTCTGTGGTAAGGATACTCAAGGAAGTATGGAAAACAACCAAGGAAGAGGAGTTTCAAACGTGTCCGCAAGAAGATTTTACTCTCCTGTAATCCCACGTGTAATCGTTTCTTCTTCTTTCTTTCTTCCTTCCTTCATTCCTTTTTTCGTGTTTTTATTTTTTACTGTAGAGAGATGGTAAAGAGAGAGAGAAAAATGAAAGGAAAACTCATTAAATTGTAAGTTGATATCGTTGCTAGGTCTCTTACAACGACGACGAGAAAACTGGATCGTTATCCTGGATATTTTTATTTTATCTTTTACTTTTTTTTTTTTAAGGATTTGATTTAAGATATTGCAATACACTGCTTTAAGAGTGTAAGAAGGAAATTTTTTCTTTTTTTTTTTCATTAAGATAAATATTTGAAGAAATAATATTTGCGAATGTGTTCTTTTTTTGTTTTTATTATTATTGCAAGGATTAGGTTCTGTGTGTTATAGTACGACGAGTAATAAGAATTATTTTTGAAGTATCTTACTCTGGTTGGATAATAAAATTTCTTCTCTCTTGTTCGTGGATGGGAAATATTTTTACATAAATATTATTCTTAATTTATACAAGTATATTCGAATGACTTCATTTTTTTTTTGTAAATGTTGATTATTTTTCTATCTTTTTAATATAAAATAATTGAAATACATTTAATTATTAGTTGCAGTCAAAAGAAATTTATTATTTTAAGGGTTATTTCTAGTATTAAAATAATGAATTTTGTTTTATTATTTTTAATATTTGATTGTAGTGTATATAGACGATTGACTTATACTACTTAAAAATGTATGATTATTAATAACGATCTGTTTATGATCATAAATATGGGTGCTTGATTTAGAATATTTTGAATGATTAAAGATTGAACTCAATCTTTGAAGTAAGAACATTCTAATTTTGTTTGAAACAATCTTCTGTATATACTACGATTAGGTTATGCAAATTGTATTAGATTCTTCCTTTTTCTCTTGGATTCACCTTTTTCATTCTACCACCCAGCAGATATTTACATACTATTTTATTATTCATAATGCTACACATTCCTCTCTCTCTTTCTCTCTCTCTCTGTGTATTTCTTTCTTTCTTTCTGTCTTTATTTCTATCTCTTACCCTTCCTAGTTTTCTGAAACAAGAAGAAGCATCGTAAATTACGCGATAACGCTGGTTAAAAAAAATTTTGCCGTTGGGAGCCTTTATAAATTCTCGATTCTATGTTTCTCTTTCTGTCTTTCTCTCTTTCACATTGGCTTTTCTCTCTGGTTGAATAGTTTTTACTTCTTGCTTCGTCGAGACTTTATTGTTCCATGTTGTTGTCAGTGGATATTCATGCTATTCATGTATCATCCACCTTTGAATAGGTTTCTCGTTTTTATTAATTTTTGTATAAGAATTAACAATGTTGGAACGATATTTGATCAATTTTATAATAATAATTAATGATCGAATTAATTAATACGTTAAATCGTTTTTTAGTTTTCTTTTTTATAAAATAAAATATTTATATATTTTATAAACGATAATACAATTTTCCGATATATATTTTTCTCTATGCAATAGAAAAACAGAAGAATTGTTTCATCGAGATTTTTATGTATTTGTCAAATTGTTACGCGGTGGTTTCAAGAATTGTGAAAACGTAATCGAGTGACTTCAATTCGTCCACATTCGACACTTACAATCAAAAGGTTTTTTTTTTTTTCACTATTTGTTTGTAAGGTCGACAGAATCCTTTATTGTGTCCCTTTCTAATCTCTTTTTCGATTTTTGTTTTATCATTCGTTTTATTTTCGGTTTGTTTTTCTATTCATCACGAAGATATAACTCCCATCAAAGTGCAGATAAAAGCAATCGGGTTAAAAATTTCTTTTGCTGAGGTAAAATGTTTTTTTTCTTTTTTTTTTTTGGTTTATTTTTATTTTTTCCCCTGTATCAAACGTATCGATCGTGAAGTTCGTTAATGGACGAGACATTGTTTTTTTTTTTAGATTTTTAAAAGATCGATCGATTTTTTCTCTCTTATTTATTATTAATATTTCTCAAGAGATATCAACTATCAACGCATTATATTTTTCTTTATACTTTTTTACTTATTATTTTTTTTCTTTATTTTCAGAGAAAATGAACGTTCCAGTCTAGATTAAATTTTTCTTTTCTTTTTCCCAATTACAGTATAAAGAAACCATGAAAACGTTTCAAACCAGATTCTATTACCTTTCGATCGATTATTTTATTTATTATTAATAATAATAATAATAATAATTATTCGGGTCGAGTAATATTTACCTGCTTCAACCGATGATGATATCAATCCAATCTTCTTTATTTATTTCCCTCTGTGTTTTTTTGTTTTCATCATAGAAATAAAACAAACCAAAAATCGTTGCATTATTTAATTAAAATATCAGTTCGATTTAAATAGAATTGTTTAACGCGAGTTGATTTTATTTCTTCCATTCGAAATGTTCGAATATTCCTCTTATTAATTATACTTTTGTTTACAGAGTAAATCAAATAAAATTTCACTCTTTAGAATTTATTTTCTTTTTTTTGTAACTTCGATTCAAATCGATTTCCATATTTTTTATTTATTAAATAATATTTCTGTAGAAACTAATTACACAATCTTTCCTGTAACATTCTATATCAATAATATATATTATTTATTGAATATATATATGTTTTTTTATAAAATAAAGAATTCCAATTCTTCTTTAGAAATATATTTCTATATTGGAGAAAAAAGTCCAAAAAGGAAATCCTTTAGAAACACCAGAGAATTGATTCTATTCTCTTAAAAGATTGATCATTCCTCTCTTATTTATTATTAGTTTGCTGAGAAATTGGGTGCGACCAAACGGAATCAGGAAGGTGTTCCTCTCTCTCATCCTACGGGAAAAGTCAATCCTTACTCTGGTTGGAAACAATCTGGGAAGGAAGTCAAAGGAAAGAAAAAGTAAAAAAGATAGATAGATAGAAAGAAAGAAAGAGAGAGAGAGAACATTTTACGAGGACTTTCATTCCCTTTTAGACTTCATTCTTTACCTCAGTTCCTTTTCCTCAGTTCGCATTGACTTCCATTCTCTTTTGGAAAGAGCGTACATTTCTCTCCTTTCTTTCTCATCCCTTTCTCCCCTTCTCCCCATTACCCGTTCCTTTCCTATTTCCCCGTAAAATCCCCCTAAAATCCCCCTACCGGTCTGTTTCTCTTCCTTTTCCTCTTTCCAACACACCTTCGTTCTTCTTTTCCCTTTGTTATCCACGTTCGTCTCATTCTGTAGGTGTGAGAGACTAATTCGTTAGCCGACTCTTAATCAAAAGTTACGCTTCGCTTCTGTTTTGTCAAAAAGTTGGACCCTGTCAGAGGTAGGAGGAGGATTGTGAAAGGAAGATTGCGAGAGATAGACAGAGAAAAAGAACCAGGGATAAGGGGATGGGAAGAAAAAGGAAATGAGTAACGTTGATGAAAATGGATTTTAATTTAGCGAAAGTGAAATGCACGTTTAAATTCTACTTTTCTCAACACCATAAGAGAGAAGGAGGAGCAAAGAGAGAGAGAGAGGGAGAGAGAAAGATAGAGAAAGAGATTCTTATGGAAAAGTTTCACTTGAATGGAGTTTTGAGGTTTTCAAGACTGTCGGATATATTATATTTTAATTCTAACAAGTTATAATCATCCTCTTTTTCTTCTTTTTCTTCTTCTTCTTCTTACGTTAGGCCTGAGGCCTGTGTTTTATAGGACTGACAATGAGTCATTCTGAGAAGCTAATGTCCACTTATTCCTGAATATTTTTGGGGATCTCTAGTTTATTGTCGAGTCTTGTTTTGACCATTCCAACAGGCGAATCGTTTTCTTGCCTTGGTCTTTTTCCCGTTAATCCTATTCGTGAATTTTATTCGTGGCTGCTGATGTCCCTGTTCTCTGAGCCAGGAAGAATCCTTTTTACAGGGAGTAGGTGGCTAACCTTGCTCCCTAACCCTCCTCCTTTATCCGGGCTTGGGACCGGCAACAGTGTCTCTGGGTTACTCGATTCACCCAGAGAACTGCAGGCGGAGTTAAATATTATAATATTTAATATTAGTAAAATAATATAAAATATTAAGTTGTAAAAGGTTAATTAAGAAGAAGGAAAATACTTATGGGACAATCTAATATTTGTAGAAAATAAGAAAGAAAGAAAGAATGCATAGGTAAAGTAGGGTATGCAGGTAGGTAGGTGGAAAGTAAACGCGTTAGAAATAGATAAATTCGACGATCGTGTCCTTCATCCTTAGGTGGTACCCTCCTCTCTCTCTCTCTTTATCTTTGCTCGTTCATCCTCTGCATATTCATCGAGTTAAGCCGATAACTCGTAAGCCCGCTCGTAAGAGCTTCTAACTTGGTACGATTATCAGTGTGAAACGTGTTACAAAAGGTAACTTAATATTCATAGCTAGCTGATTGCTCAACGGTGGGTGGTGTCTTTGCTTTAAAGGACACGAAAGAAAACGACGAAAAAAAAAACCAAAAGAAGATAAAAAAAATTTTTAATTCCTCTGCCTTACCCCCATCTCTCACTCAAATCCATATTCGAAAAGAAAAGTATCGGAATAAGACAATTTATTTATGTAAAATTGGATAATAAAATAAGGAATAAAAAATAATAAGAATAATAATAATTTGAAAAATTGGAACGAGATTAAATCGACGGTGTAAAATATTCTGTTCACGATTTAAAGTAAAACGAAGAAGTAGATTGAAGGTTTGGTTTGTAGGATAATACGTTCACTTTCTTCCTTTCTTCCTTCCTTCCTTCCTTCCTTTATTCTTTCTTCATCAATACTTAATATCGTTTCACTATCGTCAAAGTTTTCGTACCTTAATTGCCTCCGAAATGATATTCGAAAAGCATTCTATTCTATTCTATTCTCTCTCTCTCTTTCTCTTTTTCTCTGTCTACCTGGTTGTTACAAAACCTCATCTTTGTACTCGTAAACGTTTTCTTTTCTAGAAAAATCTTTTTTCTAAAAAAATCTGGCCACGTGACTCCATCCCCATTCGTACGCGCGATTTAAAACGATGGCACAGTGCCGTTCGAGCACCTTTTGTTCTTTCCTCGTTGTTGGATAATGAATAAAAAAAATTTGGAAAAAAGGAGAGAAAGGGGTAGAGAGAAAGTTGAAGGCACGCGTATAATATTTGAGAAATGTAGAAGAAAAAAAACACAAAAAAAAAAGGAATTGTCGCATTTCCCACGCGTAAAATATTATTTTAACGAGAATGAGATAGAGAAAGAAAGATGGAATGATATTCAGAGAGATAAAGGATAAAAAGAGATAAAATAATAATCACGTGGCATGTGAAACACAGTAAGACAGAATATATACTCTCTCTCTCTCTCTCTCTCTCTCTCTCTCTGTCTCTCTTTCCTCGTATATTCGACATTTGAAATCTTTATTACGAAGATAAAAAGAGAGTAACAGTTCTGTCGAGATAAAAGAATAAGAAGAAGAAAAAAAATACGTCAAGGTTTGCGTTTAATAAAAATATGACCAATCAGGTGATAAAAAGAGAAATGGAAAGAACAGAAAAAAAAGGAATAATAATCTGAGAATTATCGTCGTCGTCGTCGTTTTCATCGTCGTCGTTTAAATCATTATGGTAGAAGGAATTTTAATTTTTTAACGTGATACGAATGAAAAGAAAAAGATAAATCTGCATTTAGTGTGTATATTTCATTTTTTTACTTACAATTAAAAACAATTTTAGTACGAGGCATTTATAATTACAAGTTCTTTTTACTTTTTCTTTCTTTCTTTCATATTATACCCGAAGTAAAAGACTAAATTACATCTTTTCCCATTTCATCCGGTCTTATTTACTAATGCAATGTTAAAGCCGATTACTCTCGCGGGTTCATAACGTCCTAATGGCATTATAATGCGCCTCGAAATATCGCGATTGTGTGGAAGCAATTTGCCAGATCCGAGAACGCTCCGAATTTAATAGCAAGCTCTAATCGAATAGGAGAACGTGCGAAAAGCAACGAGTAAGCAAACAAGCAAGTAACAGAGAGAAAGAGAAAGAGAGGAAAAGGGAGAGAGAGAGAGAGGAAGGAAGCAAGTTCATTTGAGATAGTAAAATACAGGATAGTGAACTAACTCCCCTAATGTTTGCTTTTTAACATTATCAAATATATTCGTTAAAATATGTGTCAGGTTTCTTGTTAGCATGTAATCGAACGCATACTCAGTCTTTCTCTCTCTCTCTCTCTCTCTCTCTCTTTCTCTTTTATATTTGCTCTTTGAAGATTTAATTTATTAAAGAGTCTTCGTTATCTTAATTAATTATATCTCCTTCTCGTGTACGTTCGTATCAAACAGAATTGAATATCGCAACTGACAATTTGGTTGAATTTGTTATAACCTGTTAAAGCATAGTGAATAATTTATCTACCAAGTACATACGTTATGTGGTTAAATTTATATATGTATGTATGTATGATCATTTGCATCGATAATGAAATAGAAAGAGAGAGAGAGAGAGAGAGAGAAAGTAAGTCCACGTACGAAACCATTATACACGAGGTAGTTCAAGTCGATTATTATTCCCTCGACTCTTTACCTATCCGAATATCTAAACGTTAACATACGGTAGCGAAGAAACTTTGAGCTTACGTTACCGCAAGCTTTAACCTTGTCGATGGGAGAAAGCTTATACAATATTATAAAGTTCGATCAGCCTCCTATGATTATTATCTTCCAAACACTAAAGACTTTCGATAATAATTTTGACTAATACTTGTTCTAAATGTTATTCAACTATTATTTGAAACCTCTCATACTTCATACGTGAATTATACAAATTTATAACAGATTATTTTATTTCAAAGAACAATCATTAACAAGCGGAGAGTTTAGTATTTAAAAAAAAAAATTCATTCATTGACTCGAATTGCATTAACTCACTTCTATCATAGACCTAACCCGTAAACATTACAATACAATCATTGACACATACACACACTTCCCATTTTCTTTTAAAGAAAATACAACTATATAAAGATTTGCATAAACTGACAAAAATATACGTGGACAAGACGTAGAATAATCTCGAAAACGTTAAATCAATTTCGATGTATTCGTCTAACAAGCAAAAACCATGGTTGATGGGTGGTAGTAGTATCTCGCATCCATTTCAAATCGGACACGTCCATATCGGCCTAACGATCGTGAATTTTCTTTTTTATCTTTCTCTCTCAGCGAGAAACGGTGAAACCGACGACTCCGCAGAACTGCTTTTCTACCAGCACTCCTCACCACTCACCCCTGCCACCACCATCACAGCCACCCTCTTGTTTTTTTTTCCTTCTTCCTCTTTTTGTTTTCTTTTCTCCATCCTCCCCCTAACATGGGATGGTTGTATACAAGGAACGAGACTCTGTCCATCGATCACAGCCAGCTGCCGCCATAACGTGAAAAATATACCCCCTCTGTGCCCATAATCCTAAACCCCAACCAAAAACTCATCCCCTGTTTCCATTCCTCAACCACCCACTTACCCACCACTCTCTCTCTCTCTCTTCTTCTTCTTCTTTTTCTTCTCCATAATATCGCTTACACTAAAACGCGTGCAAACACACACGCACATACGTACACGCTTACACAGTGACACATCCACGTGTATTATACCAGTAAAATATATTTTTCGATATTGGTATACAGTTTTCGGACACGCTGTCGCTCGTGGAAACAAAAAAATAAAGGTACAATAAGTTTTTGCGATCTGTATAATTTATATAAAAAAAGGATAAAATATGAAAGAGCACCAAATCGATTTTTCAAGATTCGTAGAACGAGGATTTTTATCCAAAGATACAAAATATAAATATACAATAAGGTATAATTAAAAAAAACAAAAATTAAAGGTACAATGAACTTGCGTTTAGTTTTAATTCCTTGAAAATCAGTTAACGGTAAAGATAAACGTGATTACAAAAAATAAATAAATGATAAACGAGAGAAAAATGAGTAAATGACGTTAAATATCGACTAATTCAAAACCTCGCTAGAAAAAGATATATTACCAAGAGGGAACAAAATAAAATAAAATAAAAAGAAGAAGAAGAAGAAGAGAAAAGAGATGATGTAACGTTTCGTTGTATTCTTTGAAATCAACGTTGTACGAAGTTTTTAATTAACGAACTAAGCTAACGGAAAAATAAAACAAGGATAGAAAAATGTCTATTGTACTTGTGAACATTTTAAAACGAACAGACAGAGAGTGAGAAAGAAGGGAAATGAAAGGGACCGAAAAGGTTGAGGGGGTATTATTATTAACCCTTGGCTGGTGGTGTTCGTTGTTCGTTCGTCGACTTAACGTTTAAGAAGTCGTTAATGTCGAGACGGTTAATAGCTTTGTCTCTTCTTCGTGTGGCTTCTTCTTCGTTGCTACGTTTATTAATTTCCCCTTCTACCCCCATCAACCCATTCTCACCATCAGACCCACCTCCAAGCTTCGTTCATTCCCGTTATACCATTCTTAGGTCATCCTCTTCTCTCTTCTCACCCTTTAACCATCCTCTCTCAACAGTCAGTTTCTGAAAGAGCCATCTGGTAAGTACGGAAACGACAGGAACAACGTGGCCAGGAACTGTCCGACGAATCACAACCGAGAGAAGGAAGAGAAGGAGAAATTGCATGGATTTGTTGGTTGATTCTCCAACTAACTAAACACGAATTTCTACTATCAAACTTTCCTGAATATATCTTTACGGTCCTCTTCCTACTCTTCTTCTTAATATATAATGTAATTAAGCTTATCAAAAATTTCAGATACATCAAAGAATTATTTTGTAATCATTTTTAATCTAATATAATCCATATATACGTACATATACTTATTAATTATCTGAATATTAAAACATTAATAAAAATCTATCATTAGAAATAGAAAACAGCTGTTCAAAAGTAGATCAACTATATAAAAACATTGTAATAATCCCATACGTATTGAATGTATTGAGAGAAAGATATCGGTACTGTTTATATCTCTTGGTGAATTCTAGGAAATTCATAGTATATGTTTGTTTTTTTGTTTGTTACTATTTCAAAAAGTTGTTTAAATGTAAAAGTAGGAATAGAAGTGCACGAAGGGAAAAGCAGGATGTTTGAAAAGACTGTGTAGAAAAGGAAATGAAAAAGGTACAATGGTAGAAGTAGGTTTTGAGTTATTTTCCATATCACGTGACTAAAACCCTATAAGAGAAAAAGAAGAAGAAGAAGAAGAAGAAGAAGAAGAAGAAGGAGGATCAGAAGTTGGGAGTTAGGGGTCAGTTGCCGGCTGGTGCCTGTTTCAAACGAGAAGAAGACAAAGATGAAAATATTTGAAAGAAAGAAAGAAAAGAAAAAGTAAGAGAGAAGGATGAGAGAAACGTGGGGTGGTATCGCAAAGAGTGAATTTCAACTCCGATTCCTGTCACTTTAGGGAAACGTGGAAACTCCGGAATAGTTTTCCACTCTTTAGAGAAGAACACCAGATGTTCTCTACGACGGGTACTAGGAGGAACGTTCAGAGGAGCAAAGCACAGACGACACGACACAGAAGTTCTCTCCCCCTCTTGGATAAGGAAAATGAGCTTTAACTAGCCGTCACCACCCGATGTGCCTTCCTACCACCGTTTCCTTCCACCCAACCTTACCAACCCTACAACCCTGTCTTCCATTTTCTCCTTTATCTCGATGCTCTATCTCTTTCTAACCGACTAAACCATTTTCATGATCCTTCTAGAGACAATATTCTCTCAACGTTTATCCGAGAAACTGTATTTACTGTTACTTATATATATTATTATTATATATTATTATTTATTATTATTGATTATTAATATCAGTTTGGGAAAAAAGAAATTCATTATTCTTTTTAGTAGATGAATACGTAATGATCGATATCTCCTAAAATATATCTTATATCTTTGATTAAACAACCATATCAAACACACCATAATGAAAAATTACGAATGATTGATTCTCGATTAACCGAGCGAAAAGAAGAAATAAAAGGAACCAGAGGAGGGAATGTAATTATCTTAAAACTCGATAAAAAACGACGATAAAAGAGTCTAGTAGGGCGAAAGAAGAAAAAAAAAAAACCAAAGAAAGGGTTTAAGAAGTAAAGAAAACTTGCGCGTTAACGGTTAACGATTAATTCCGAAAAAGAAATACGTTCCCTGAGTTGTTCTTTAGGATAGTGAAGGGAGATTAGTAGGGGGAGTAGCAGGGCGAGAGAAAGGGTAAAAGAGAAGAAAAGAGAAAGGGGAAGGTTTTAACAGTGGTGGTAGAGAAATCGTTTCTGTCGAGCGTCATTGAACAACGGGAAATGTGCTTTTTAACCACAAGTCAGCACCCCATGCTGGGAAGTCTCGTCGGCACTTTGACTTCGGTTACGCTATCCCCAAACAAATACCCCTGAAATAAAGAGAAAGACAGAGAGAGTGTATGTGTGTGTGTGTGTGTGTGTGAAAGAGAGAGAAAGAGAGAGAGAGGATACAACCTTCTTCCTTCACACAGCTTCTCATTCTCTTGACGAACATGGCAACCCTTCTTGAAGCTTAATCAAGTCTCCTCGTAACTTTTAGTCACGAGCACGTGTATTCCTAGTGAAAAAACGTCAAACGTTCTAAATTTAATGGAGAAAGGGAGAAGAGAAAGGGAAAGAGAAAAGGGAACTAATGCTTTTTCTTCCCCATATCAAATCCTACAGAACGTTAGAAGATTTCATATGGGGGAAGGGTTAAATTAAACAGATTTAGTAGGAATTTGATATTAAACGTTTGAATGGATTTTTTCTTGTGTTTTAATTGAAAAAAAAAAGGTTATAATATATTGAGAAATGTTTTATTTATAATTCAATAGAAATAATATATTTTCTTTCGTTAATCTCTTTGACATTTTTAATACGTTTTTAAAATCCTGACTTAGAATAATTATTTGAACTCATGTCAAAAATAAACAAATTAAAGAAATTATCGGATAATAAAGATATGACATTTTTGTCAATGATAGAGAGAAGTATTATGAGTTATTATATTACAAAGAATATCTACAACACGTCCACCAACAATCAATACTGGATTAATAATAATAATAAAAAATAAATCTTTCTATATCTCGATATATTTTCTTTTTAACAAAACAAACTTAATTTCTTTAACGCCAACGGGTAAATCGACATCGATTAAGACAGAGTCGATTGTAGAAATCTTTTCGATAAGTGGGCCATCGGGAAACGATTCGAGTAAAAAAAAAGAAAGAAATAAAAAGAGAAAGAGAGAAAGAAAGAGACGATTTTCCAACTATCTTGGGAAATGAACTGAAATCAGTGAAAAAGAGAGAGAGAGAGAGAGAGAGAGAAATAGAAGAAGAAGAAGAAGAAGAAGAAAGATTTTCGTTTGCGGTAGATTATCGGAAGAAAAGAGCGAGAAATCGAGAAAGATAGATAGATATAGTAAATAGAAAAAAAAAAAAGAGAGAGATATAGATAGAAATGGAAAAAAGCAGAGATAAAGGTAAAAATAGAAAAAATAAAGAGAGAGAGAGAGAGAGAGAGAGAGAGAGAAGGCTGATATCCACGACATTGTAGACCATGGGTGGTGGTTCAAATCGGATAGTGCCCTTTGCAGAATTTCCCTGGAGAAAATCACCTTACCCTCCAACTACTATCCACCTACATCCTCCCATTCCCCTCTTTATCCCTCTTCCTTCTCTCTCTCTCTCTCTCTCTTTCTCTTTACTGGATTCTGCGGACAGGAATGAAATATCTATTTGCATACGAGCTACTACCACCGAGTTCTCTACCCTTCATCCACCCATCCATCTCTTCTATCTATCAATCTATCTATCTATCTATCTATCTATCTATTTATCTATCTATCTTTATCTGTCTATATGCATAACTATCCATCCATCTCATCTCGTCTCGTCTCTCTACTACTACATTCTAGTAAAGTACCGACAAAGTAAATAATGACGTAGAAACTCAAACCACAGTTGGCACTTCGATGACAACGAAATTCTCTCGTGTCTCTATTCTGCATATTTCAAATGAACCAATAATCGTTTTCTCTGGGTTACATTAAACGTTAAAGTGAATTCGCGTTAAATCAACACCGGTTTATAATCGATCATATCTTTTCTAGTTTTTTTTAATATTCTTTCTATTTATCGTAAAAAATTGATTTTGAATAATCGAATATTTCGAGATAGGATTTGTACTTTTCAAGGAAGAAATATAATTTTGCAGAAATTTATTAATCATTTTTATTTCCACCCCCTATCCCTGTCCTTCTCCCCTTCACTCCTCCCCCTCCCCACAACATTGTTCATTCCTTTTATTCGCGTGGGAACAAATACATATAAAAAAAAAATAAAATAGAATTTGATGTTTTATATGCATCTATCTATGTGGTGCGGTAAGAGAGAGAAAGAGATGAATAGAATGATAAATGTGGTATGGTGATAGTGGTAAAAAACGAGTGAGAAAGATAACAGAACGATCGTAAAAACCGACGAATCCTCTGGATCGAATGGTATTATACGTTACAATTAAATCCGCGTGAGATATGCATAAAACTCAATTCGTTATTATTCATACGAAATAGGATACGTTTCGTTGCATTTAGAGTATGACATTCGGCTAAAATGGTAATAGTACCGTTTGCTTGTAAAATTGTAGATTGTTCTTCTATGTGGTATTCCTTTTATATATATATGTGTGTGTTGATATATTATATAAAATGTACATATAACGTGTATGTTAACTTTATACAAAATTGTCATTCGTAACGATATAAATGCAATAGACGAGACGAGATATACGTTAATCTCATTCGAGAATATATTATTCGATGAATGAGAACTAGATAATTACATTTTGTACGTGCGTACGTACGCGTGTGTGTGTGTGTGTGTCTGTACACGTATGTCTGTACACTGAATCCTATATTTTTGTTTTTTTCATTATTTTAATTTTGTTTTATATATACAAGGTAGTTCATGCAACCTTGTGCACCGATATAACTTCCAAAATATGCATTGCAGAAAAAAATTTTAAATACAAATGGAATATCACTATGTAGGGCGTTAATTTTGTTTTATACATGAAGACGTTTTGTAGATTTCTAAGACAATTTTGTATGAATTTTATTTAGTCGTTGAATTATCTTGTAATTGTAATCTATTCCAATAAAAATTTTAATTTTATTAATTGTTAATCAATTAACTATACATACATATGTAATACAATTAATGATTTCATTTTTACCTTTATGAAATGGAATAAAAATGTCAAATGAAAAAAAAAAGGGGGAAAGTAGAAAAGAAACTAAAGTACTTATTGTAAGAAGAAAAAAATATGTCGGAGAGATCGCGGTGAAAAGGAGATGTACCAAGTTGTACAGAATCCCTTGATAAGTCGTGAACGAAGAAGTCTGTCTCCTCCTCCTCCTCCTTCTTCTTCTCCTACCCTTTCAAGGGTTTTCTCGCTAAGATCAAAAGTTCACGAGTTTTCTCGTAAGAAAAAGAAAGAAAAAAAAGAGAGAAAGGAGAAAGAGAGAAAAAGCTCGTCCACATTTAACTTCACCATTTCTTTTTCTCTTTTTGACTTGCTCGTATTTTTCTAACAATCCATCCTCCTTTAACTTCATTAAAGAAGAAGACAAAAAAAAACAAATTTCCTTAGTCATGATGAATATGCTAATGATAAAGTTAGTAAGAAAGAGAGAGAAAAAGAGATGGAAGATAATATCAAATTTTCGAATCGTACTAATTTTACAACAAACTAATGAAAAGTCGTTATTGGTTCTATAAAAAACAAATTCTTTTATAATTTATTAAATAGAAAAAAAAAGACAATTTGAAATATTTATCCAAATCAATTTTAAACTTTCTTTTCATTCCATTTATTCTCATAAAAAGGTAACACGATTTTAAAAACGTATAAATATGCAAACGTTTATTATTCCTCTCCTTCTCCTCTTTTCTATCCCGTCGATCTTGATTAGAATGAAAATCTACCGTGTGGTTTCTCGATTAAGCTCTCGCAAACTCTTTCAAGATTATCTAATCTATAATCTAATGGACCTCTAAGCAAATTGCTTTTTATCTTAATCGTTATACTACGCTTATACGTGCGTCCACCAAATACATGTATACAATACACATATTCATATACAAGAATGTCCAACCGTACCTTATTATAAACGAACCATTTGATTAGGATAACATCTAATGCATAAGCATATAATCTTTTAATCAATTACAATCGATCTCTTTCATCGCAATTCTTCAAAAAATTTCATTACAAATTGCTAACAAATTATTCTAACAAACAGACAAACAAACAAACAATGAAATATTTAAACCATTTATTAAAACGGGAAATGATTTTATGTTTGTTCTTAGTGTTTTTATCATTTGTAACGAGATGGTGTAATGGGAATCGTAGATTGGTTTATTCATCCTTGGGCTTTTGCATATTGTTTGAATTTAATTTTAAATTATTACTAGTAAATGTAAAGTCTTTGATGGTGATAATTGAAAAGATTTTTTGTTCCACCCCCTATTTTTGCAAAGTGACGTAATATGGAAATAGGGGTAGTAAGTTCGTTAATAGGACGTTATCCTGGCTAAAAGAAAAGGGAGCATTGAAAAGGGATAAAGGAATCAACGAGAAAGAAACACCGAGGGTTTGAAAAGGTTATTCGTGTTAAACTTGTGCATGTAAAAGGATGAGGGAGACAACTTTTTTATATTATGTGTGAAGAATCTAGTGTTATATTTAGTTTTTATATTCTTTTATGATTAGTATAGTTGATAAAGGATGAATTTAATAAAATTATTATTCAAGTGGGGTATTCAGTTGATGGGTTTATTGTAGGATATAATTTATTCTTATATTTCAATATAGACACGTTTATTTAAATTGTTTTTAACGTCAAATTATTATTAAATTTAATTGTTTATTATAGATTATTTATTAATAATTCAAACTCTCATCTTTTCGTTATTACACGATTTTTAATCATTTTTGTAGAAATGTATTTACAGTGGAGTTAGTCAATCTACGAGTCTACAAAATTGCAAGTCAATGACGTTTATTATTATTTATATTCTTCTTTCCAGATAAACAAAATCAGGTTTAAGTAATTATAGTAGAAATTTGTATGATTTTAATATAGTTAAGGAAAAAATAAAGTTTTTTTTTGTTTAAAAAGTTATTAACAAATTCGGTTTTATTATAACAATATTGTTGCTTTGTTTAAATAAATAGAGCATAAATTCCTCTTTAAAATGGTAGTGGTTTCATGTCTCTACGATATTCCGTTCAAAAGATATTGCTTTTTAAAGTTTTTCATTCAAGTTCTACTACTACGGCTGATCGTAGTAAAAATGGAAATGTTCGTAAATTCTTGGAATTTATATAGGTCAGTAGGTTGTTGATCCATTTTGAATGAATTATGTAGGTCAGTGTGTTAACGTAAACGTCTTACATTTCCAATGGGAATATCTCAGAAACTAAAAATCGTAGAAGCTTGAACAATATATCATTTTAAAGGCAAGACTTTCATCTATTTTTTAATCCTATTGTTAATAATTAATAAACAATTTGTTTATAACAAATTGTTGCAAACAAATCTTTACGAATGAAATTCATCTTATTTTGCTCAGAAAAGAAATTTTTCCTACGAGTAATTTATAAAATAACGTAAAAATTAATAAATAAAGTAATAAATAAAGTAATTGTTTATAACGAACGTTTTTTATTCAAATACAAATATCTTTAGAACTGCAAGTAGTAGAGACTTGATAAAAAAATAACATTTGAAAGGCCACCATGTTCTTTATAAATTTTTTTTTAGAATATTATAATTAATTAATTAACAATATTTGTTATAAACAATTTGTTTCTTTCAAAATCTTGTATAGAAAAAATTTTTTTTGCTTTCAACAGAAGAATAATACCAATTGCGATTGATTTAGAGGAAAAAAGAAAACAAAAATTAAATAATGAATTAATAAATAATTGTTTAAATTGTTTAAATTGTTTAAATTGTTTAAGTTTTCCGAGACTTAATTAACTTCAAATTTGTTGTCGTTTATTTTTTGATGTAATGCATATTATTTTTTTTATATATTAGTTAAAAGAAAATAAAAAGAATAATAATAATAAAAATAATAATAATAATAAAAAATTAATAGGAAGAAGAAGTATATCCGACTAGACTGTATCTGTCTATCTTTGTTTCTCTTATTCGTTGCTTATACAGGGTAGAAAGTCGTTTCCGTTAATGGATGCAATTAAAAGGTGTAATGAGCTTGCACACTACTCTTTCTCTCTCTCTGTCTCTTGTTCTCTATGCTTTTGTCTTTTTCTCTCTTTCTCTCTTTCTCTTTCATCTTCGAGGATAATTATAATTCATTATAATACGTCTGACTGTCGAGACTACACACTACTTTTAATTACACCCTTGATTATATTTCTCACCCTTCCATATTATTATTATTATTATTATTATTATTATTATTATTATTATTATTGTTATTCATATTAATTATTCCAAATGGTTCTAAATTATTCTAATAGTTTTCAATAAAAGGATTTCTTCACCCTTTTGTTTTATCGTTTCGATTTAATAAATCATACTTTTATGTAACTTGTTTTGTTCTTCTCTTGTTTTTTATCTATCTCCCATTTTTTTTATGTTCTTCTTGATGTATATTTTTCCTCTCTCTCTCTCTCTCTCTCTCTTACTTTAAAAGCCACACAAGAATGCGAGAACGTTTCTGTTTCTACGACGGAGTTATCACTTTGGGAATTCGAATAGCTCGGTTCTACGTCTTCTAACATTCTCACTCGCGTTAGACATACGCCCCTTTTGCTCTCGTCGTGTTGTAAGAAAGAGGAAAGCTAAGAAATAGTAATAGTAGTAGTAGTGTAGTAGTAGTAGTAGTAAAAGAAGAAGTGGTAGATAGAAAAAAAAAAAGTTCTCTCTCTTCCTCTCTCATTCACACTCTCTCCTTATCTCTCTCCTTATCTCTCTCTTGCATTTTCTTGCATTTCTTGCATTCTCTTTTTCGCACACATACACACACCCTCTTTCTTACTCTCTCTTTCATTTTCTTGCATTTTGTTTTTCTCTGTCCTTTTCTCTCTCTCTCACACACACACACACGTATTTTTTCTGTCTTTTTTTTCTCTCACTCTTTTTATCCTTCTCTTTTTCTCTGTCTCATAGTCACTTACTCTCATGTCCCCTCCACCTCACTCTACTCCACCACCCATCGTCGCATCTACTCGCCTACTCGCATCGCGAAAACCCGTCGGATCGATTTTTGCGTCTCCACGCGAGACGGATGCTGGATACACCTCTTTTTTCTTTTTTTTTTTTTTGGTGTCCCTTTCCTTCTTCTATACATACAACATTGTATATAGGTGTGTTTGTATATGTGCCTCTCTCACTCCTTCTTTTATTTTTCTCTCTCTCTCTTTCTTTCTGGCGAAAGGGGAGAAACCATAAAGGTTTTTGTTGAAAACGGCCTCTTTTCTTCCTCATCTTACGCGAAATGTTCATCACATATCAGAAGCAACGTTTCTACAAATCCAAAACTTCACTCGCATGAGTTTGCAATTTTTTTTTCGACCTCCCTCGTCTTATTTTTAAATTCTTTTTTATCGGTATAATAATATTATAAGATATCGAATTCAACGAGGTTTTCTTTGAAATCACACAAATTGTTGTTTTTATTTGGAATATAAAAATAGAATGAAAAAGTAAATAAATAAATAATAATTCGAAGGGATTTTGTTTGTCGAGATCGATTTATTCGTTGGAATAAAAAATTGTATTTTGTAGTTTTCGAGATAAAATATAAGATGATGGGTGGTAGGAACGAGAAAGAAGAAAATAGGGATGTAGAAATAAATCATAAAAAGCTTTGGAATAAAGAGAAAAGAGTGTGTAAGAGAAAGAGAAAAGAGAGGTTCCTTTCGTCAACTCGAAATACGAAATACTTCTTTTAACTTTTTCTTTTTCTTTCTTTCTTGAGACATGCCACTTCAGTCTGCAACGGAAGTGAATTTATATATATATATATGTATGCATGTAGGTATGTAGTTTCTTTAAGAACGCGTGCATTTTCTTCTTCCTTCTTTTCCTTTTCGTATAACAGCCATATGTACGTTTCCAACGCGTATGTCGAAAAATACAAAGGGTTTCCAACACCCGAACGAACGAACGAACGAACATTTTCTTTAGGTTGCAATTTTTGAGATCGTCTGTTTTATTTCGCCACTTCATGACACTTCTCTTTCTATCTCTCCCTTCCACCCACACTTCTCTGCTTTTTCTTTTTTTTTTATCACTCTTGGGAATAGTATTCCCTTGTTTGAACATAACAAGAGAAGAAAAACTAATGTTGTTAAGAATTTTTCATACACGAGGTGCAATATATGGACCGTTTATTTTGAAAGTGGTGCAAGTACATTTTCTTTCGATTCGAGAAAATTAAATGTTAGCAAATCTGACAATTCAAAAATATAGGGTAATTATATGAAGTCTGGGAATGTTTGTAATAATTTATCAATATGTCATTTGATTATATATATTTCTTTTAGGCAAATTTAACTAAATTAACATATATTTCCAGGCTGCAAATGGACTTACACAACTTTCAAAATAAACGGTCCATATATTTGAATTATTTGTTTAATGCAATTTTGTTTGAAGAAATGAGATAAGGGAAAGGGAAATAAAGTGAGAGATTGAGAAATAGAGATGAACGTATAGTACGCTTTATTAATTCCTCGTTAGGTACTCACCGAAAGTTCGTTGTTCATTAAGAATCCTCCAGGGCCATCATCATTCGAATCTTTTACTTTTTATATTTGCATCGATCAACGAGAAAGTATAATAAGTTTTCCGAGTAGACGAACTTTTCTTAACGAGGGTTTTCATCAAAATGATTTTACTTCTAATATCCTCTTTCTCTTTCTCATTCTCTTTATCTCTCTATTTCTCTGTCTTTTTCTCTTTCTCTTTTTCTATTTTAAATGAATTTCAAGTTTGTGCAAATACATCGTTATTTCTTTCCAAAAGAAAAAGAACAAATTTAACAAATTTAATTCTAATAAAAAAAACAGGAATTATAATTTTGCAGAAAGATATGTCAACTTTATTTTAAATTTTGTTTTCAGTGGAAGATAAAATTATTATTATTATTATAAAGAATAAATCTTATCGATAAAATGATAGAAACAAATTGGAAATGGATTTTGTCGAGATGGTGGTAGCAATTGAATAGAAAATTCGTTTAAAAATGAATTGCCAATAAAATTGACACACGAATAGAAAGAAAAAAGATCAAGAAAAAGTAAAAGAGTTGTAAATTCTCTTGCGTGTCTTTTCGTCACGGACGTGAACTCGATCAACGTCGGTTTTCCGCTTTTCTTCGATGAAACACACAATTCTCGTGTTCCGATTCGTTGTATATCGAGCGTGTAGAAATCGTAGATCGTGTACCGTGACGTAGAATAAAGGTGTTATTTTTATACGTGTCTTTTTTTACCATTTTCTATTTCCTCCTCTCTCTGTCTCTCTTTCTTTCTCTTTTTGCCTTTTTTGTTTCAAAGAATGTAGAAAAGAATAGAAAAGTTAGCGATTGAAAATTCTTTTCTTCGATGTCTTCTACTTTATCGTTCGAATTTTCTATCTATATTTTCTGTTTTTATATATATATATATATATATTGAAAAATCGTCAAAGGGAAAAATGGAAATAGAAATAAAAATCAAAAGGAAATGAAATTTTTCTTTCATTCGATGCTGGATTTCTTGTAATAATTTTTCGAAAAATACGTTTATCCGAATATTGGTTTATATACAGGCTAGAATTTACATTAATTTTAAGGGTGGGTTAATTTTTTTTTTATAGGTGGATGCATTTAAAATAATTAACAATAATTTTACGAACCGAATAAAAACAAAGATTAACAACAGATGTTGTTAATAAGAATAGGTTGGATTGAAACATCGTTGAAAACATGTTAAAATTATTTACAACGTTGCTTGAGAGAATGTTTGCAGTTCGTTGGAAAATCCTTCTTGGTTTTAACCCTAACATGTTCTCTCTTTCTCTCTCTCTCTCTTTTACTATACCAGTTGCCTACGTTCCACAGGAAAATTCCGCAGCTTCCTGAAACTTCAGGCTCGACTATGAACGCTTTTCGTTTGAAATTTTGCCAAAATGTTTGATCTAACTTTCTACCGTGTTAAACTAAAATGTTTATTAACTTTGTTTAATTTCTAGGCGTAGGCATGCGTGTATGTTTTTTTTTGTATATGTTATGTATACATTAAAAATTGGTTCAACACACAATTTCATCAGGTTGATCGTTTTTCCCCTTAGATTAGTTAGTTTCATTTAAATATAAAATTATATTTATTTTAATTATTATTATTATTATTATTATTCAACGAAATACACGTTATTCATTTATGAAATTTGTTCATTTATATACATATATTTTATACGTGTAAAAATATTTCAAATTATTTTGAAATGTTAGTAAATATTGATATAAATGTTTAGAATTTTGGTTAATAAAGTTTTATCAAAGTACGTTGTACACATAAATCAGATAGTTTAATATATTTCGTTGAACGTAATAATTCACACACACACACACACATACTTACGCGCGTGCACACACGTAAATAAACATATACACAGATTTTCTCGTTATCCCTTACTTTTTCTATCTCGAAATAAGTTTTACCCTCTGATATTTCGTACTATTTAAATTCAACTAAAGTAAAATGTTAATATACACAGGGAACTGTCTTTCGTAATTATAAACTACGTTAATGTTGGAAGGTAGTCGATTAAATCCCGATCCTTTGATGCTGACAGGAGACCACCACGACACGGTTAAATTCCTTTTAAATTTTCCTAACAGAAATCCTTTATCCTTTACCTCCTTTTCCTACTTCAGATAGGATTTTCACCGGGCTTCAAGCTAAAGCTCGATCGGATTACATGGTAATTAACGTGAAATAGCGGTAAACTCAATCAATGTTCTTTCACAATTTACCTATTCTTTCTTCTAGCTTATACAAAATTATTTATTTTTATTATAATAATATTGTATTTCATTTAAATGTTTTTCTTTTCGTTTGTTTTATAAAAGTTATATCGTCAAATTAATTCTGATATTACGAGCACATAATTTTCATATATATATATATATATATTATTAATAATATAATTAAATAATATATTAATAATAGTATATAATAGTATATTAAATGTAATTTAAATTGTATTATATATAAAATGTAATTTTAATTTAAAATAATATAATATACTTATATATATATACATTTATAGAGAATTGAGAACTGATTTGTTTAATTGATAATAAAGTTTATTTAAAGTTATCAAAATGATATAATAATATAGGAACGTGGATGATATTGTAGGATGTATTTAGAATGCATATATACGAGTTTCTACATATAGATACGTAATTTCCATATAAGTACTGGTTCGTAGTAATGTTTGGCAACGATACTCTCTCTCTCTCTCTCTCTATCCTTCTCTCTTGTTGAATCATGTATATTTAACGACAGAATATCTAGTACTAATTTGCAAATTCCAATACTGTTTTCGTAACACGATTATCGATACCGCGTTGAATTTTCCATCATTTATTAGATCGACCATTCATTTTGTCAAAACTATATTAACTGTAGTTCATTCGTTCGTTATTACAAAATTCTTTCTTTAAATGAATCTTTCTATTTAAATATTTTTTCTTTTTCTAATTTCTTTTTTCTACAAATCAGATATTGTCAAATGATAATATGCAAAGGATAGGAAATTTTCTGGGAAAAATACGAAGGTATTCTGCGTGATTCAAAAAGTCATCTTACTTTTTGATTACACCTCGTATATTTCTCGAATGGATGGAAATAAATTTATTTGATATTTGTGATATCGAATACTAATGTTGTTATTGTTGTTTTTGTTGTTGTTGTTGTTGTTGTTAACGTAATTAATATAATTGTTTTTCTATATGTATATTTAGAGAAATAAATTATTAAAAAAGAAGAAAATATTTTAGTTTGCTTTTCGTCGAGAAAGAGGGACAGGGGGGAGAAGAGGTATGGAAAGAGAGTAAAATCTTTCGATATATATATATATATATTCTCTTGAAATTTTATTTTATCATTTATCAAAGAGAGCCAAACTCCTCCTAGCTTTGATAACGAGATTCGAAACGTATACCGGTTTTTATGTACATTCAGGGAAGTCCATTTGTAGAATGAGTGGAAAAAAAAGATAACACAAATGCACACAGCCATATGCACACAGAGACATACGCACACACGCGACACGCAGAAAGGGAAAAAGATAGGAAAGGAAAGAGAAATTAAATTAAAAAAAAAAAATGGCAAAAAAAAAAAATAAATACAAAATACATAAAGATGGTTATTGGCTGATATTAATTGGAAGTTCGATATATGAGAGAGAGTGAGAAAGAGGGACGAGGAGGAGGAGGAAAGAGGAAAGGGGGAGAAAAAGCGAGTGAGGAAGGATTCGTTTTTTGCTAATTGCCGTTACTATTGACTGGGAAAAGCAATAAAATGAAAGAAAATTCGAATGATCGTAATAGCATTATCATTTATTATTTTACACTTTTATTTATGATTTGTATTTTTATGAAAAATTTCTTTTTCATAATTTTTGTTTCTTACTACAATGTGTATAATTATTCACACGATTGGGTGATATGATGAATTGTAGTGGAAGAGGAGAGAGTATTTGAAAATATTTCTAAATTTATTTCAATTTTATTTTATCCTTCTATTTCTTTATTATCATTATTATTTCGTTTTTTATTTATTCTTCTATTTCTGGTTTTGTGTCTATTACTAGTAGAGTGGTAGAAGCTAGCAGCTAAATAGCCATTCCTTTGACTAGGATCTTTTGCGGGCAGAGAAGCCCAGGTTGAACGTTTCGAGCGGAAATGCTATACATGGCTCGTTTTACAAGGCCACCCTCGTTGCCTTTTGAACCTACTAGAAAACTCTAAAGATAGAGAGAGAAGAAGAGAGGAAGAGAGGAAGAGAAAAAAAAAAGAGAGAGAGAGAATGAGAGCTTTTTTGAGCGAGCCGTTCCTTTGTAATCGACCAAGTCGCAAATTGTCTCTCTTTTTCTACGTTTCTTCTTATTTTCTACAAGTTACAAAGGATCGAGAAAGAGAGAGAAAGGAAGAAAGAAAGAGCAAGAAAACTTTAATATCCGGAACTTGACAATCCTTTTAACTAGCTCTTTTAACCCTTTAATTTATACGAATAGGAGATTTCTCTTTTCTCCTTTACACGATATTGCAATAATGTATTATCACAAATAATTACATTCGTGTGTCATTGTCATTTAGATTCGTTAATACTTTTAATCAAGCATATATTTATTAGGTCGTCCTATAAGTTTCTTTATTATTTTTCAATGTAAAATATTTTTCTCTATGTTGTATTTGATATTATTTCATTTAACAATATACGATTTTATTCTTATTACCTGTTTGATAATACTATGGAATTTAATATCAGTAAAATAATGATTTTATTTTAATATAAAATATATATAAAGTATTAAGTATAGCAAATTAATTAAGAAAAAGGAAGAAAATTATGGGACAAACTGATATAATTGGGTATCATTTACAAGCATTGTTATTTGCAATGATTGATTGATTGATTGATTGAAAAGTTTATTTTTTCAATGTTTCCTTTTAATTGAAAAAGTGAATTTGAATGAAAATTTAATTTAATTTCAAATTAGATTAAATAAATAAATAAATAAATGTTTTAATTATATTTGAGATGCGATGATTGCATTGAAGTATCATAGATGAATGAGTTATTTGTTATTTGTTAAAGAAGAAATGAGAAAAATATTTTATTTCTTAGACAGACAAAAATATAAAAGGATGATAGGTGGTTGGGTTGGTTGGTTGGTGGGTGAAAGGAAGAAAGTGGTATTGTAGAAGCCGAAATAGAGGATCAACGATAAGAGTTTTCTCTCTCATAATACGCTGGACCCTTGGAACTGAGTCAGCACTCGTATAGAAGAAGAATATAAAGGCAGTCCTTTACTTTCGGTATGGCAATCTTCGTTGTTAGCACAGTGGTTACAATCCTCGATTTTCACTGTGGTGAGAAAAGAAATAATAGGAGATAGAAAGATTATAAAAGAAAGAAAGGGAAATAATTTTTGCATATATATATTAGGTTGGTCAAAATAAACAATTCTATGGGAAAAATCTGACATTATTTTTCCACCAAACCAAATATTAAATTGTCCCATGAGTTTCTTTCTTTTTCTTAATTACCTTTTTAAACCTAATATTTTATATTTTATATTATTTTATTAATATTAAAATACCATAATATTATTGAAAAGGTAATAGGAATAAAATCGTATATTGTCAAGTAAAATAATATATGTTTAATATATAAAATATTAACTATAAAATTAAGAAAAGTAACACAACACGTTCAATAATTTTATTTTGTTTAATAACATTTTTGACATATCAGGTTTTAATCTGTTTAATTAATACGAATAATATCTCTTTAATTAAGATTATTAAAATTTTCATTCTGAAGTTAATGAAAGCGAAGATGAGTAAGGATCATAATTAATCTTTGAAGAGGATGCAACGTTTCAAGTACGAAATTACATTGGTTAATTGTAATTGATATATCGTTCAGGGTTATTCTTCTGTCTACGATGATTAATGAACAATTTTGTGTACTTTTTCTAATATACAAGTATATATATATATATATAATTTATATCATTACTTTTTTAAAAATCTTTTCTTCTGTTCATTTACCTTTTCTCTTGGTTCCTTCGTTTTTCATAAAACGTTGGCAAAAGACGTTGATGAAAAACATGCTTGCTATAAGTCGCCAAAGTAAATGGCTTTCGCTTTTTCTGCGGTACAAGGAGATGTAAAGGGGGAAAGGTGGGTACCATTGGTATCACCACCATGGTGCGGTCCAGTGCAGTACGGTACGGTACGGTACGGTACGGTACAGTACGGTACGGTAATAGTACGATGTGGTACATACAACAACGTAACGAAACGACTAGACGTTTGAAATATTACTAGCACCTTATTAAGGAGTAAACCCGATGCCTTTGCTTTTACCCATTCCTTAGATTATGTTAGACCACATGATCGTTCCATATCGTTTTCAGTACTATCACGAATACGAAGAAACCAGAGAAGAAAATGACAACAGAGCTCGGATTTAGATAATAAACTAAATAATAAAAATAAATAAAAGGATTGAGATAACGTGATAGAAATGTATTTAATTTAGCATCCAAAGTTTCGATGGAAACTTGTTAATTTAATTCTTTCCAATCTTATGAAATTTATTTCGCTCCTTGAAAGATGTTTTTTATTCTTATTCACCACACGACAAAAAAAACTTCTTTCTTTTTTATATCTTTTTTTTTTTATAGCTTAGCATCACGTTTAAAAATTCAAACTGTAAAAGAGAGATTTGCTTCACTTCCAACCATCACCACCACCACCACCACCAAGTCGACACAGTTACCTTCCCAGAAAATTAAGCTTCGGGATTGAGAAACGTAGTTATCTTATCTACCAAGCTCTAATTTACTTTTCCCACCTCGGAGATTAAGAATTAAACGTTTTTCCTTGATTCGAGATCGTGTTTAGATCTTCGGTTCGAGAGTAAGACAAAAATAAATGGAAGATAATATTGTAACGAAAATATAAAAGAATAAAGGATAAGATGCGGATCGATTAAATATCAATTAAATATCAATTAAATATCAATTAAAAATCTATTCGATCGTTATTATTCATCGTTCCAAGAAGAAGAAGTCCTAATCTCGATCGAGTACCAACCACAAAGTAGATCGATCGGTTAACCACGTTCCTCTCGGACGAACTCTTCGAATCAGGAGACCGGAAAAAAGATTAGACTTTTCTGAATCGTCGAACGATTCCTGCTTCTTTTTTTCTCCAATTCCTCTTCTTCCTTCTTCCTTCTCCTTCTACTTCTACTTCTACTTGGCCGATTAGATGATGGAGAAAATCATTCGAAGATAGACTATTTCTTTTATTTCTACTTTGTTACTTTTCACTTTATCATTTAATGATAAATTAATGAGTCAATATCTCGGAAAGGGTTGAGTATATTCCTTTACTTGTAGGGTGAAATAGATAGTACTAATCGACATCTAAGCGTATGTGAAGTTTCAATAAATTCTGAGACTTCTTGTGTTGGTAGACTCCTTGTTAGTTTCAATTAAGTTTGAAAATAATTGTAAGGGTCTCAATTCTTTCGTTGTTTCAGGACTTTAATATACTTAAATTCGGTCATGAAAATAGTCATTCGTTCATTTATTCATTCGTTCGTTAGTTTGTTCCTTCATTCATTCATTCATTCATTCATTCATTCGTCCGTTTGCTCGTTCGTTCGTTCGTACGTTTCAACCCAAGGAGGATCTTTCATTTCTCTCTTTTACGTAATTTACATTAACCGGAAGTAAGTCGTGACTCGTGAAACGTTAATGAAAGTAGATGAAGCTCTATGTTTTGAAGCTTACAGAAAGCTTCTCCTATGTTACTTCATCTAAGCAGGAAGAGCAATGCAATGTTCTCTCTGTTTTGTTAGGTCTCGTGTTAAAAAGCTTTATTTTTCTGCCACGGTAAAGTAAAAAATAGAAACGAGAAAGAAAATAAACAAAAAGAATACATTCGTGTGAAAAATGAATGCCTGTTAGGTGAGTTCACGTAAATAAGTACTTCGTTTAGAATGAAAAGTTTCGATAAATAAATTATCCTCTTTTTCTTTTCTTTTTCTTTTATTTCAAAAGTGTCGAATAATGTACGATTTAATTTATTTCATTTTACATTTAGAAATGAATAATTGTTAACAATATATATATATATAAGAATATGTATGATTAATTATGTAGTTGTATATTACATTTCGTGTAACGACAAAATATATTTCATTTATTATTCGATCCATCGAAAAACGTGTCGATAAAATAATAAATGACTTTATCGAATTTGTCGTTGCAACGGATAGAAATGTTCATCGATTATTTATTTATTTTCTTTTTTTTTTTGCGAAATAAATCAAAAAAGAAAAGAATATGGTCGTAATTTATAATGCAAATTCCTATCGCGTTATTTATTCCTACGAATTAAAACAATGTAATATACAGGGATCATATACATCATTTTTATTTGTAATATTATTTTATTTAAGAAATCATCTCACTCTCTCTCTCTTTCATTTTTATTTTTGTTAGTTTTCATAATCTCTCGAAAAATCTTAGAATTTAATTTGTGAATCCTCTCATTGGAAAAAATAAAAAGAAGACTTCATTTTCATTCTCGCACGTACCATTCATTAATCGTATTTCACATAGATTTGAACGAATAGAAAATAAATACCGTCTTGGTATTACGTAAATAAAATAAAAAAAAATAGATCAAAAAAATTTGCATCGTACGAAACAACAACGTGTCTCGCGAGCTTTCAAAACTCCCAGCTAAGGAATTTGCTCGAAGGTGAGTTATGGTTGAAGTTGCTGATGGTGGTGGTGGTGCACATTTTCTTCAATCCTTAAGGACTCTTCAACGTCTTCTACGAAGAAGAAGATGAGGTGGGTGGAAGTAAAGGTGGAGAAGGAAAGAGGAAATGCCGACACGAGATGTATAAAAGAAGTGAAATAGTCGGTTAAGGGTAGAAAAAAGGGATATTGTGGTGGGGGAAAGGGTGGGAAAAAGGGAAAATACTCGTCTCGTGCTTTACCTTTCTGAAAAAGTCCACGCAGGTAAAGCATCGAGGAATGGGAAAGGGGAGTTGTAAGAGGTGCGGGAAATGCAGAAGGTTGGTTGAAAGATGAGGAGAAGGAGGAGGAGGAGGAAGAGGTGGAGGTGGACGTAGAAAAGGCGAGCATTTAATTTAAATCGTCTCTTTGTCCGCGGAATTTAAACGTGTGCCCCCTCGTAATTCAACGATAAGCGTTTCCGTTTTACTCCAAAGTACAACCAACTTTCTCTCTCTCTTTTTCTCTTTCTCATTCTCGCTTTTTCTCGTTCGTATTTTCCCTAGTCCCCATACCCTCCTCTTCTTCGTTCGAGCTTTTTCTCAATCTCTTCTCGCGAAATCGTAAGCAAGGAGGAAATCTCGAACGACTATTGGCGAACGACCCGAGTCTCTCGTAAATTTCTCTCATTCCTCCTTTACTTTCCCCCCCTCCACCCTTCTTCCACTGATTTCAACCTCTTCCTCTTCCTGCTCACCTTTTCCTTCCACACACTACCCCACTCTTTTTACATTCGCCATCTTTCTTTTTCTCTTCTCTCATTCGCTCCTCCTCCGATCCCTTTTTTGGGATTTTTTATTTCGTGTATCTTCGTTTTTCGTTTCTTTATTTCTTTTTTTTTTGTTAAGGGAGGAAAAAGGGTGAAGATTTTCTTTGCTTTTTCTGATTTTTATTTTCTATCTCTTCTTTCTTTCTTTTAATTTATTTTTACGAGACACCACCACCACCACCTATCAGAGCTTTGCTTCTGGACGATTCGTAATAGGACACCATTCTGTGTTCTTTTCTTTTCTTTCTTTTTTTTTGTTTTTTCTTTTTCTGTAGACCCTTCCATTCTTTTTCTTTCTCTCTCATTGTGTTTCTTCGTCTTCTTCTCTTGGTCGGCCGACAAAATGGCGCTACCTTCCTTCTGGCGGTTTCACTTTTTATTAGCAACGACGTCGTTATTATCCTGGCACCGTTGTCGTCACTATCTTTCTTTTTTTCCCTTCTCGTCTCATTTTATACCCTTTTTCTTATCTTATCCTTAGATTAGATTAGATTACTTTAGATTACTTTAGATTACTTTAGATTAGATTAGATTAATTCTTAAATGATTAAATTAATCATTTTCTAAATGATACTTGTTATATTAATATTCTTTTTATTTTATTTTTATTTTATTTTTATTATTATTATTATTATTATTATATAATACTTCTTGCATAAATCGAATTTCAATATGATTTTGATTCTTTCGTTTATTCTCCACTCTTCCTATACTTTCCTTTCCTCTTCCTCCCTTTATCCGATTTTACCTTTTCAGTTTTCTTTTCATAGAAAATTTTTCCGATTATTTCCTCGGCTCTTGGGCGAAGCGGGTGGTAGGAAGTAAAAAAAAAAAAGAAGGAAGAAGGAAGAAAAAAAAAACCTTTTCCTTCCACTCCTCTTCCATTGCTCGTACCCAACGTAATACTCACGTTCGATTCTCAATAAGGAATTTTTCCCTACACGCAAAATGCTTTTCTCGAGTTTTCTTTGCGACCACTTAGCCCTTCCTTCCCTTCTCCAAACCCTTCTACTTTTCCTTATGCCATTTATATTGGCATTCCAGCTGTTTCTTCGCGACTTTTTCGATCCGTGGAAGAAAAGAGAAAAAGATAGGTGTGGGGAGGGGGAGTGTAAAGAAAGAAAGTGGAAAAGAGAAATTGAAAGGTGGAACATTTCATCGAAGTTATTTAGTTCCTAGAAGAAAGAAAAAGAAGAAGAAGAAGAAGAAGAAGAGAAACAAAACTTTTAGTCTAGTTTATTTTTTTTTTTTAAATATGAAAAGTAGAAGTAAGAAAAAGTAGAGATGAAAGCTTGTTACGTTCATTTTGACATTCTTTTTACCCATACATTTTTCTCTTAGCTTCATTTTTTTATTTTTTTTATTTTTTATTATTTTGAATACGTAACTAGAACGGTTTCTCTAACGTTGTTAAATTTATCCCGATTTAAAAAGGTACCGGTGAGAACGTGTAGAAAATTTTATATAAAGTATACGAATTCACGTACATATAGACACTCATACACCTATGTAGGTATATATTATAAACGAGGTTATTTGAAAAATACAAAAAAAAAAAACGTGAAAAGTACGTTTAGTCGAAGTACGAGTAAGTAGGTTCTCTCGTTAAAAATTTGACTTTCAATTGAATCGAGTGGGTATAGGTTCGTACTTTTTTCGTCGCTAATTAGGTAAAACGTTTTTATACTTCTTTCCTTCCATTCTTTATTTCTTTCTTTTTATCTTTTTTTTTTCCTCTTTCTCTCTCGTTCATTTTTATCGATAAAAAAAGAAATTAACGTATTTAAATAAGCTTAATTAATAATATACGTATGTATGTATTAGAACGTGTTAATATTTTCTAATTTTCTCATTGACATAATTTACAGGCTAATGAATCGTATTGAAATGAAAATATTGAAAGTTCCGAGTGTATAATAATAATTTAAAAAGAAAAGAAAATAGAGTAAAATAAAATAGAAATAAAAATCAGTGTTCACTTTCTCTCTCTCTCTCTCTCTCTCTGTCTCTGTCTCTGTCTCTGTCTCTGTTTCTGTCTCTGTCTCTGTCTCTGTTTCTGTCTCAAGCTCAATTATTTAACTCAATTATTATATACTTAAATATAATAAGTAGTGTAAGAAGATTGTGTGTGTGTGTGTGTGTGTGTGTGTAAGAGTGTACAAGAGAGACCCTATGTGATAATTACTAAAGTCAGCGTTGGCAATTGTGGAAATTCGCACAATTAACTTACGTAACGTATGGCAATTAAATGAGGATCGAGTTTCTCTTCCTACGAAAACGACGATGACGTTATCAACGAGGACGACGAGGATGAAAGGTTTCGTAGTATTTGCTGATACTATATTCCACTAGAGAAACATCTCAAACGAATTATCGTTTCAATATTATCGAAATTATTATTTCACATCATCGATGTTGGTAGAATTTAATTGTAAATTATGTTAATAAAAATAAAATATTTTGTGAGAGAGAGAAGGAGAGAGGGAGAGAGGAAGAGATTGTATTCTTTTTTGTTTTTAACTTTTCTTTTTATGGAAAGTTAAACGAGTGCTTAAAAAGATTAAATTTCTATATTCTCGATCGGGTTGGTTACTTAAAACTCGAACTACCCAACGTTGAATAATTCAATGAATTTTAATAAAGGGCAAAGCATTTTTATTGGAAGAATAAAAAAATACAAAAAAAAAAAAGAGAAAAAACAATCTAAAAATATAAAACGAACGTCGGTCAAATTGAATAAAATTCAGAATTAAATTATTAATTATTTTGTAGTTATATAATATATATATATATATATACATGTGTCTTTAAAAATATTTTAATAAAATCTTATAAATCTTATAGAATATTTTAGTCAAATTTTCAAGAAAGAAATAGAATATTCTGTTATTTTTCAATATGTATATGTATTGTAATTAGATTTATTAGAAATTTCAGATCCATCAAAGAATTATTGTTTAATGAAATAAAAATCAATCTTTAGAGATAGAAAAAATCTATTCAAAAGTAGCTTACTGGTAAGAAAAGTAGGTCATCGATAAAAAAGTAAATCAGCTGTATGGAAACGTATTTAATTTTTATTTTAAAAGATAGTAATAATCTATAAATACCCAATTTTACCGAGAGATATAAACAGTATCGAAGTATGCTCTCGTTTAGATTAAAATAAGTTTAAATTAAAATAAAAATCAATCATTAGAAATAGAAAACAGCTGTTCTAAATTTGGTCAATGATACAAAAGTAGGTCAGCTGTACAAAAACATAGTAATAATCCCATATGCATTAAATGTATTGAGAAAAAGATAGGCAAAGGTCCGAGTCAAACGAGCATACTTTGGTATTGTTTAAATCACTTGGTAAATTCTAAGAAATTCGTTATATATGAAAAACACATAAAAAACTATTCCTTAACTACCGGCTTAATTGAGCGTTAGAATGTTTTGTTTACGTTCGGTACTCTCCGTTGTTCCTCGGCCGGTGTCAATAAACGCACGTTGTCATTTTGTTGTTAGATTTATTATTTGAATATTAAAAAATCAATAAAAATTTATCATTAGAAATAGATAACAGCTGGTCAAAAGTAGGTCACTGGTACAATTTTAGAACGTAGCAATAATTCATATGTATTAAATGTATTGAGAGAAAGATAGTTATATATATATATATATATATTAAGTATAATTATTTTATCTTTCAGATGCTTTGATTAATTATAAAAAAACAGAGAAAAGAATATGTGTCTGATATAAAACAAGGAACTATATTTTTAATAGAAAGAAATTTATTTACGTTAAAAAAGTCGAGACGCTTTTGTATATTAGAAAAGAAAAGAAAAATACTTGAGTGTTTAAAAAATAAATCAAAAGAATAGACCGGTAACTAGCCGAGATATAATTGATTATGCATCATTGTGAAATAAATCTATCACTTGATAATATTTTAAAATACTTTTCAGTTCTACAGATGCAACAAAAGATATTCGTGTGAATTATGAACGCGTATCATACAATGTCCGATTCAAAAAATTCTATAATGTTACGATTACCTATTAAAATTTTGTTTTATTGAAAATGAATCATATAATAATTTTAACAATAAACCCTACCATGCCGAGGTGAAATATTAAAAATGTAAAAAATAATGGTCAATTTACGTTTAGATGTACTTTGTCCTTATATCCATAAGTGTAGGTATCCATATCCATAAATGCAGGTATCCATATATGCACATATCACTTTTTAGCACTACACACACTCGCTCACATATGCATATCACTTGCATAGGAAGAAAACACGCACACACGTATACGCGACGCGAAATAAATGTCACTTTACTTATATTGTTGTTATTCCTTCCGACGCTCGAAGAAGATTAACGATTAATATGAAAAGTAGTTACGAAAACATACGACATGTACCGAACATACACGAAGGTCAATATCAAATCTAACGACGAGATGACAACGTTCGGTTGTTGACACCGGCCGAGAAGTGACGGAGAGAGACAAACGTAAACAAAACATTGAACGCTTGACTAAGCAGGTAATTAAGGAATGTTTTTCTATGTGTACTTCATATGTAACGAATTTCCTAGAATTTAACCCCGTCTCGTATGTTTCATAATAATCGATAGTCTTCTTCGAGCTTCTGAAGTAATTACAGCGATATTAGACAAGTGTGTAATTTATTTTACGTCACGTATACGTGTGTGCATCGTTTCTTTTTATGCAAGTAATATGCATATGTGAACGTGTGTGAGTAGTGATATTAGCATTGGATATAAGGACTAAATACATCTAATGTAAGTTGATTATAATTTTAAATCTTTTTAACATTTGATTGAGCGTTGTAGGTTTTTAGTGTTTAACATATATAAATAATTTTCAATTATAAGTATAATATTATAATTAATAATAAGTAATAGAAACAATTTAATATGAAAACTCCGACATTTTTTTACCACCAACCCGATATATGTATAAAGGTTAAATAAAATAATTAATGATAATAATTATTAAATAAATCGATATTTGAAAATAATAGATAGAAATGAAGTTTTGATGGTTTCTTGATCGTGTAACTTAAAAAATACAAGGGGTACGGGCATTGAATAACTCGATGAACTTTAATAAAAGGCAAAACTCTGTAGCGAGAAAACTTAAGGGACTCTTTCTCTTTCTTTTTTCTCTTTGTCTGAAGTTTTCTTTCTCAGCACTAGCGTTTCACGAATGCATAGAATTTTTCAGTGAGCACAACGGTTAAATTTGCATGCATCTCTCATTCGCTACAACGAAGACGAAGACAACCAAAACTAAGACGAAGACGACGTCTACGTTGCGTCGGTCGGATATATCTCAGCATAAACTAGAAATGTCTCCAGTTTCATTCGGGTCAGGTTTTACGCTTTTTACTTTTTCATTTTTCCACAAACACACACATAAATATATATATTGTATATGTTGCGTATATATATAGGGATGGGGATTCATTTTAAAACTTGCAACCCTGAACGATTTCCAAGGTTTGAAATAATTTTTATCTTCAAGAAAACTAAAACTCTCTTCTGACAAGTTATGTCAAATATGTGGGGGAGAAAAAAAACAAACAAAAATATACATAAAGTTTATGATAATTAATGTTTTACTTTTATTTTAAGATTATCTACATACGTTTATTTTGAAATTTTCTAAATGATACTCGTTATCCTTGCAGTAGGTATATCATCTTGAAAATAATAGTTATTAGAGTGTGTTTGATTACAATAAAATATGTTAAATACGTGCTTTGCGTGTTTGTAATAAGTATGTAAAAGTTGACTCATTTGATATTGCAATATACGTTCCTCTCGTATTTTATCAATTTAACACTCTTTCTCATTTACGTACACCTTTTATTCTTCTTTTTATATTCATATATATAGCTATTTAATATTTATGAGCACATATAAACCCGTAAAAGAATTATCGACGATGCTTGCTTGCTGTTGTTGGTCACGTACGATCAAAAATTGCATTTCAAATGTGTATGCGTGCTTGCGCGTGTCTGTGATTGAAATTTAGTGATTATTAATTAATCGATAAAATTGAAATGAAATATAACTGGCGTTATATTAATGGTTATTTCATGCAAAATAATAATGATTAAAAAAAAAATGACAATGAATTTTGTATTTCCCTTCATATATATGAAAATTTAATATTAAATGATTCATTGATACTACTTTTATTTAATATTTTGCAAGAAAATTGATCTTTTCATTTCTATTCAATAAAAATGCATACGTCAAATGAAATTAACAGAAAGTATATGTAAAAAAAAGAAAGAAAGAGAGAGAATTGAATAAGTGTTATCATACATATATGACATAAGTGTAATTTGATAATATTATAATATAATATTCAAGAACAAGTATCAGAGTTTTTAGTTGGCTAAACACCGTGAAGAGTAGTATCTCGAAAGTTAAGTTCAACCGGAAATTGTTGGTTAACGATGCTCAGCCAAGAACAAGAGTGGAAGCAAAAGAGGAGAATGAGTTTGAACAAAGTAGAAGTAAGACAAGCAAGAGTTAGCTGGCTAGCTATGAAGGTAGGAACCTAGGTAGGTATCCTAGACTACCTAGACTACCTAGACTAGTACTCGGTGGATACCAAGAGTCAGATACAATCCTAGGAAAGCAAGCTAGCTAGCTAGCTAGCAAGTGAACGAGCATCGTTGTTCCCTTGACACTAGTATAACGGAAAGCTAATAATTCTCGCTCGAAGGGTCGAAGGAAGGAAGGAAGGAAGGAAGGAAGAAAGGAAGGAAGGAAGGAAGGAAGGATGGAAGGATGGATGGATAAGAGGAAAAGAGAGAAAGAGGAATTTAGAGAGAGACAGAGAGAAAGGGAAAGCATGCATCCCTGGAGGTGGTTCCACCAACCAGGAAAAGTTTCGCAATAATGCACAATGGGTCCCGAGGAGTTTGGCGCATTGTTAACAGGCTAATCCTGTCCCAACTTGCTAGCCCTTTTCTCTTGAAAGACTAAGCATCAGACAGAGAGAGAGAGAGAAAAAGAAAGAGAAATGTTGACGAAGATAGACAAAGATCAGAAATAAACGTATTGCGATTTGAAACTAAGATTGTAATCGTGGGTTAACAGACTTTCTTATTTCAAGGTACAATAAATAAATAGAGATTATAATTAAATATACATACATATATATATATCAATATATCAATATATCAATCAATTATTATTGCAACCTTTGTGCATTTATTGTTTCTATTTTTTTGAATCACATTATATACATTTTTATTCATGGTTTCAATATTCATGATTTAAAATAAATATTGCACCTCAGATAAAAATTTGTGTACCATGATTTGTAAAGAAAAAGAATATATATATAAATGACTAGATAATGAAATGCATAAATATGTATATATATAAAAAGGTGAGGGGGGATATATAAGAAGAGGAAATAGATGTGAACGATGAGAAGAAAAAGTGATCATTCGAAACGCTTTAGAGTTCCATGCGCCAATGTCCAATCGATATGGCAGTTTCTCACGGTCCAGAGTAAGGAACTTGATCCCTGTTATCGTTCGTCCTTGTCATCCTTTCTTTCTTTCGTTTTCTTAGACGATCTTCGAAAGAAAGAAAGAATGAAAGAAAGAGATAGCTGGTAGGATTGTTGTAGGTTGCTGAACCATCGACGTGGAAGTCATTCTGTCTACCCTTTCTTTCTTTTCTTCTTTCTTATTTTCTCTTTTCATTTTTGTTTGATTTTTTCTTTTCTTTCCTTTTTTTTTTTATATGAGACACTCTCTGCAGGTTCTGTACGAAACGAAAAAGATCAAAGAATGGAAATTAAAACTCTTTCTAGAAAGGACATCGAACTTCTGTCTCTTTTTCTGTCTTCTTCTTCTTCTTCTTATTTTTCTGCTGGTCTTCTTGTTGGAATAAAATCTTTTTCTCTTTCTCTCTTTCTCTTTCTCTCGTTTTGTTTTTATTATTTTCTCTCAATGTTATTACAATTTTAAATGTAAAACAAGTTATATGTATCATTTAATTAACAATAATGTTTAATTATTTTTTATAAACATGTCAGATTAAAAAATTTTACAATTATTAGAATATAGATTTATTCTTATAGGAGAATCTTTATCAATCATTCTACAATATTTGATTATCGTTAAAATTCGAATGAAGGAGATGGGTGATGGGTGGTGAGAGGAAAATTTGTTCGATGACATCAATTATTTTTCTCTTTCTCGTTCTTTTTTTTTTTGGAAATTTAAACTTTTATGAATTGGCAGTTCAATTGAGTTTCAGAGGAACGAACGTGTCAAATTTGTAACCCGCATTGGATCACCCTTCCTCTCTCTTTCCCCCTTTCCCTTTGGATCCCCCTTGAGTAAGTGCAAACTTTGCGAGCTACGTTTCGATCGGAGTCGTTAATTAAATTCGAACAAAAATCGGAATCATTGTACACCGTTCTGTTGTCATTCGTTTTCAATCGAATTCACCGTACTTGCATATATACATACAAGTATTTATATACTTCGTATTATATAATATATTAAACATTTACATTGAAATTATTTACATGAATGCACGATATTTCGATCTAATTAAACGAACCTATTTACTATCTTTTATTTACAAAATATTGAATATATATATTGTACGTATTGTACGTTTTTAATTCTTACGGTAACGACGAATTTTTTAATAATTAAAAAAACGGTGTTACGAATGAAGATTTTATTTTTAGGAATGTAGGGTATGGTGTTTGCTCGAAGAAGTGTGAAATTTGTTTGAATGGGTGAATACACGGGTTGTTATAGTTGAATTTAATGTGAACGATCAGAGAGAGAGAGAGAGGGAGAGAAGATATAATTATTTTCCTATATAGTAAGTACTTATCGTTATAATGAACAGAACTAGGAGACCGTTTAGGCTGGCAAGTACTATAGAAATGGTAGCTGTGACTCTGGAGAGTGAACTGTACATGGCATTAGGTGAAAATGTGTATAAGTATATATATATTTATGTGTGTGTGTGTATGAGTAGTAGAAGTGTATAGTAGATATATAATGGTGTCTATATATTTCTGTATGTTTCTCTATGTATTTTATGTATACAAATATACATATATGTATATATATATATAAAAGTACATATATGTATTTAACGTTCTCCTTGCACTGCTGCCAAGTCATTTTCTACGAGCTGCACTAGCTCTCAGATGCAGCAGTCTGAACGAGCGTTACCGCGCTGTTGTTACGCTTAATGGATCTCGTTTCTTGCAATTGCGTCCTTGTGCTTTAGCCGCTTTGCAATTGTACAGGTGAGCTTGTTTATCGTTCAACGATTAGAGAGAAAGAGAGAGGGAGGGTAATAAGGGTTTGAAGGTAAAACTGCCAGGATCTAAACAATCAAATCTCTTTCACACGATTATGTTCCTACCAACACCGTCATAACCACTTTTCTTATCCCTTTTTCCCTGTTTTATTTTAATTACTATGCGTTAGAATATTCTAAAAAATTTAATTTTATATATATATTTAATTTAATTGAAATTTAAATTGTTTTACGGTACTTTTCCTTCTATTAAATATACTTTAAAATAAATTGTCAAAAAATCAGACATCGTTGTCTTGATGTAGATATTATTAAAATGTATTTTCTTTTATAATGTATTCAATTTTATTTTATTTTTTGATTGTTTTTATAGAAAAGTTCAACGAAAACTAGTTATCCGTTCATAAACAATGTAAATAAAAAATAAAGCTGTAGTAAAATGAAGATGAGGGAGTGTGAGGGTATCATTAAAAAGTAGAATTGATGTTTAACGTAGATAGGTAGGATCGATTTTGACGTCATAACGATACACATTGGTTAAGAACATAGAAGTACTATCCTACGTATGTATATACATACCTACATACATATATATATAAATACATACATGCATATACGATAGAGAGTCGTATAATCGTATTTCGATCGAACCGATCCGAACCCGAATGCAATAATCGCTTCACTATCTATGCAGGTTCAAAGGCAAATTCTCGATACATGATATAGTTATTCCTACATACATACATACATACATACATATATATATATACGTATATATACATCTCTACATAGAAAAGCAGACAACGTATGTCAGTATTACCATTGGCTACTGGCCGATCGTAGGTCCAGGAAATTCCACGTGGATTAAATTTGTGCGTGTGAAATTGTGAGCTTGCCGATTCGAAAACCTCTGAGAGAAATAGAGAGTATGTATATGTACATATATATATATGTGCGTGTGTGTGTGTGTGTAAGGTAGTCCATTGAGAGCGATGAAAAGCATACCATCTATCTATCTTTCTCTCTTCTACTCTCTTACTTTGATACACGTATATACACTCATACACACATACACACATACGTGTAGACACGAATTTCAGGAAGTACTCGAACCGGAAACCGAGGGCTGATGCTCATGCGCGTAAATTTTCATGGGCACACGAGGACGACTGTACTTTTGGCTATTCTGAAACCCCATATTCTAGTTATCCATCTCTCTCTCTCTTTCTCTCTCTTCTTCTCTTATTCTCTTTATATATATATATATATATATATACATGTATAACGTGTATTCGTATATATATACATGCATGCATACATATATATAGGTTTGATTGCACGAGCAAACACATGCAACGTTGCGACGCCAGACGTTACTTATTCAGATCCTCGCTCTTTAATGTCTCTTCACATATACATATATACAAACACATATGTATATATATAGAAATGTATATTATTCGTACACGAAGAATTTTCCTATTTAGATAGATACATACATACATACACACACACTTGGATATACGTACACACTTTAGATACACAAGATGAAAATGAAATTTGGTCTTTTCTCGTCAATTCTCTTTCTTTTTTTATTTTATTTTATATTATTTTTTATTTTTTCACGTTCGTTGGCATAAAAGTGAAATCTTCGTAGAGCTCGTAAAAAGATTATTCGTTGGATATACGTGTGTATAAATGTATGTGTGTGTATGCGTGAACATTATTTGCCACTCTTTTATTCGTACATGTATTTTATCCAAGAAAATGTGAACCAACCTAAGTGAATTGTATTTTATATTTCTTCTTTTTTATTTTTCCCCTCACCTTTCCCTATTCTTCTCGTGATTTTTAACATGGCGTGTAATTCGCAGGTCTTAGGCAAATAATTCGTTCGTTTGAAAAAAAAAAAGAGAGAGAGAGAGAGAAGTGAGAGAATTTTGAACGTGAAGAAAACGTTAGGTCGTTTCTAACCATGCAGAAGTTTACGATATGGAAACGTAATCCCTTAAGTGCCATTCTGGGAGTAATTTACAAACGCTTTTCCGCGTCGTGCCCTATCGACGTAACGCGTAAGGTTTCTGCATAGAAAAAAAGAGAGAGAAAGAAATAGAGAGAAAGAAATAGAGAGAAAGAGAGAGATTTCACAATGCCGGAAGGATTTGCATCGACGAACGATTTTCTTCTACGAAGATCGAACGATAGATCCCTTCGGAATATCTTCGATGCTTGGTACTATACTTTTTTGCTTTTTTTATTTTTTTCTTTCTACCTCGTAATTTACAATTGATCGATCGATATTTTACTCCTTTCTTTCTTGTTTTTTTTTTTTTAGAATGATGGAAAGATTTTTAATAAAATTTGTTATATCAAATATAAAGAAATCAATTATTTATTGGAATTATCTCTGTTCGGTAAAAATTAGAATTGAATTTATTTCCAATTAAAATAACAAGAATCAATTATTTTCTGTAATATACAAATATGACGTACTATTATTTTGGTGATTGTTTACTTAATAACGAATATGTGTTGAGAAATCCTACACATTTGTAGAAAAATTCTAGTTGGAAAGGTAAGAAAGAGATGAACTGTATAAACAGTCAGTCAGTCAATCAGTCAGTCATTCAGTCAGATGTTAGAAATTCACATTTATGCATCTGTTTTTGAATGGTTAGACGTCGTAGTAGAAAATACGTGACGTTACTTCCGACGAACCGATACGTCAACCTGATGCACCTGACGTCTTTTAATATTTTCTGACTCTAACACGAATTGGATTCTCTTCTATTTCTTTTTTTTTTCTTCTTCTTCTTCTTCTTCTATTTCTGTCTGTCCTTGGAAAAATGTAATAAGAGAGAGAAAGAGACAGAGAAAAGAAATGGAGATAGGAAAACCTTGAGGAGTGAAAAGGATAGAAGTTTCTCTCGGGATATTAACTCGACCGCCTTTGAGGGGCTTAAAAGCGTTTAATTTGCCAAGTAACCGTTGACTGTGATATCCCATAAGAGAGAGAGAGAGAGAGAGAGAGAATAAGAGAAAAGTTTGCGTTTACAGAACGTGAAAGGCATTCGAGCGAATGCTTTGTAATTATGATAACCTACCTCTACTTTCCTTTCCTTTCCTTTATTTCACTTGGACAAACCTTTCAAATCTATTACCATTCTTTATATATTTATATTTATCGTTTCACATATAATGATGTATTTATGTATATATGTATGTTGTTGTATTATAAATTGATGTTAATGAGTAAATAGATATTTTATGCACTTAACATGCTTCAAGTATTCATTTACAATTTACTAGAATCTCCTTTTTCGTCTTGATTTTTAATTAAATTATCTATCCGAGATATATAATATTTTTATGTTTGTATATAATACTTTATGTAACGTTTGTTATTATAATCAATCGGTAAATATCATTTAATCAATTGGGATTCAGTTTCTGATTACAAAAGTCAAGCAACCTTCGGTGTGATTAATAGAATGAATATATATATAATTTGGAATATATTAAATATAACGAGAGTATATATTTGTATTTGAAAATGTATTTTAATGTCATAAAGTATAAGAACATTTTATTGCTAGTTAATTTTTTATAATAAAATATTGTAAATAGGTAGGAAAATGTATGGAATTAAGATCTATGAAAGGTCTGGTTTATTTTCTCTCTCTCTCTCTCTCTCTTTCCCTCTCTTTCTCTTTACGTCATCATCAGGAGATGACACAAGGATTTGTCTAAAGTATACACGACGCGTACGCGACATGGTCCAACAGTTCTCTACTATCTTTCACGTGTCATATATAATACTAGAACGTGGAGTGGGGACTTGAAAAGCGGTGACGAAGCTCTGGCACCAGAAGAGACACGGTTAAGTGCAATTTGCAGGAAGGACATTACCACGAGATCGTCCTTTTTACTTTAACTTCACCCTTCGTTCCTTCACCCCTATTCCTCTCATTCCTCCCATTCCTCCCATTCCCTCTTTGCCCCTTTACCACCATCCTTTTCTTTTTCTCTATCCTACTCTTTCCAACTATTCAGTCTCCCCCTCTGTTCTCTACCACCCCCTACTTCACTTCCTTTACCCCCCGTTACTCTAAAGCTTCCCTCGTAATAGGTTTGACGCAGCGTTTTTAAGCAGTGAAAGATAGTGCACTGCATGGCAAGCTTCTCTTACATTCAAAAACGATGTATACGTGTGTATATGTGTGTGTGTGTGTGTGTGTTAAGGTTTAGGTGAAAGTAGAGACATAGAAAGGGAGAGAGGGAAAGAGAGACAATGTGAATACGCATGCTCTTATTATTATTTTATCCTCTTTCCAGTTTCGGCTCTTGCGATTAACGCGGCCCGGATTTACTTGGGACGAGTTATATTCTCTCGGAAATTTTCCTCTACCACCGACAGTATTATTATTATTATTATTATTATTATTATTATTATTTAATCTTTCATGGATTTTATGTTCCATCTTTTAATATATATTTTTTTTTAGTTGGGAAACAACAAATAATTCTCCTTTCCTTCTTCTTTTTCCTCTTTTTATTCCCACGTTTCATATCGTGTTGTTAGTTTTTCTTCTTTTTTTTTTTGAGAACCGTTGAAACGCGAAAGGTAATGATGTTAATTGACGTGAAGAGACGGAAAGGATTTATTTATTTTATTATTATTATTATTATTATTTTTAAAATTATTGTATAAAATAGATAGAAGAATTTTGTATTTAATAGAAAAAGAAAATTTGTTTATTCTACTTTTTCATCGGCAAACGTGGAGGTTTTTCGAAATCGATGTTATGCTTGAATAAATATGTGTTGTTTTATAAAAACAATAACAACGAAATAAATTATTACAGAATATTTTGACGACCCTGGTAAATAAAAGTAAAAATCCATCTTACCAACGAAGGGTTAACGAGTTAATTTGTTTTTTCTTTTTGTTTTAATATTTCCAAGGTTAAGAGAATGAAACAGAGAGAGAGGGAGAGAGAAAGAAAGAAAGAGTGAGATTGAGGAAGAAAAATGAGACAGATTTGTCGAGCAAATGGTAGGAGGTAGGGTTATCTGGTATAACAAATAGTGTTTTAGATGTTAGTCCAGCTTTTCCTGACGACTATTTCGCTGGACAAATCCATGCTATATCTTGGTAGGATTCACTTTGATATCCTTGTTTCCTTATACGTCATTCGCTTGGCATATCCAATGGAAAGCGACAGGGGTCATTCCAGAGAACATTCCAGTACACGACCCAGCCCAGGAAGCTTCCTCGGTTTACCCAATCATTCTCCAGAATTGTTCTCCATTATCAAACTGAATATTAGTTCAAACCTAAGTTACAAAATACATTGAAATTTGCAATGGAAACTGTTTATTAAGATTTCATTGATAAAATATTCCTTGTTATGATTATTTTCAAATATAAAAAGTAAAAGTCCCATTTCTTTTTTTGGAATTGAATAAATCTTTGCATAAACACATTCATACGTGTAAATAAATATACATTTTTCTTATACATTATTACACACTAATATATTTTACAACACTTCCTATCAATGCACGAGTAAACGTTAATTCTTCGCTCAATTCGTACATTAAATGAAAAATAAAATAAAATAAATGATTAATTTACGCTAGGAATTATAAACGAAATTATCAAAAAAAAGGAAAGAAATTCGAAATACGATATCATCGATTCGTATTATTCCTAGCAGACGGAAAATGACATTGAATCGGATTATGTCGGATTTCTTTTGTAAAAATTGCTGGCTGTAAGCGACGTGAGCGATACCGATCTCGAAGGGAAAGCCAATAAACCGATATATCGATGACGACTACTAGGACGATGGAGGAACAGGACGAAATAGGAAGGGCAGAGGAGAAATAGGGTGGGTGAAGGCGACTAGGGTTGTAGAGAACGAGGGGTAGACGGTGGGGCGAACGGACTGACGGACTGACGGACTGACGGGGGGTAAAGGTCTTTAATATTCGCTCGCAGATTGGATTTGCAAAGGTAGAATTAGTTTGAGATCTGGGACCATGTTTTCTCGTTCATGTTAACTTTACAGATTAATATATCACAGAGGTTGATCGATTTATTACATCTCTCTTTCTTCCTTCCTCTTTTCCTTCCTTCCTCCTTTCTTTCTATCCTTTCACCCTACTTCGAATCTTCGATTAAATATTAACGTCGTCTTTTTTTCTTTATTTCTTCGATATTATACGGTATATATATAATAATAATTTTATTACACGTCGTTTAAACGTCACTCGAAAAAACTACGTTAATGTAACATATTTATTCTTTAAAATTGAATATACCAAATATTATATCATATTAATCATTTATTATATTAATATCTGTCAACTCGATAATCTTGGTATTTATATTTTTCTTCTTTTTTGATCCAATTACAATTGAATAAATAACAATATCTATATACAGATAAGTAAAAAAGTAATATCAAATATCTCTTTCTCTTTCTCTTCGTTTATATTATATATTTTATATACAATATATAAATGATAATACACGCCTGCTGCGTACACGTATGATAAATTTGATGTAAAAACAAAATTATAGGATTAATTTTTATTCTTTTTTATTTTATTCTTCTCTTTCGCGTTACGTCTTAACAGTTGAGTGAATATAAAACGTTAAATGAAATACAATAAAAATGTATAGACCCACACACACACACACACACACACACACACTCACATACATACACACAGAGGTATATAAAATATAACGAATGCGTAAATTGAAATACTATGCAGAAGTCGTCAGGATCGATGGGAGTAGGAAGAGGTGGTGGGAAAAGGTGTGAGAAGGAGGGGTTAGAGAGACGAGGGTAGTGTATTTGTACTTTAGAACTGAATTTTCAACATGCGTCCATGATGAAGGGTTGGATGGAGGAGGAGGAGGTGGGAGGTAGGGGATGAGGTAGGGGATGAGGAAGGGGGTAAGTCGGATCGAAATGCAGGAGAAACTGATTTAGTTGGGAAATATTTTTCCTGCCAGCCGCAAGCGTGTCACGGATTAATCCGTTCCCTGGAAGGATTTTTCTGCGGGACATAAAAAGTAAAATAAAATTGAAAAAAAAAAAGGAAAAGAAAGGACAGAGTGAATGAAAGAAAGAGAAAAAGAAAGAGACAGAGGAGAATATGAAATCCTGGAGAACACGGGCGCGCGCACGTTGTCGGCTTTCGCGTTTCTCGCATTTCTCACACAACTATGAAATTTCTGCTCACGCTGAGATTCGTTCTCTCCTTCAGAATATTCCTCTCGAGTTTATACATACACTTGTATATATATAATGTGTATACATGTATACGCTAACTATGATTTTATACTCTGTGGAACATTAATTAAGAAACTAAGATGAAAACTAAGTGTGTACGCTTCATTCTCACGTTTTTGTTTATTACCGTTATTAATCATTCATTTCTATTCCTATTCTCTTTCCCTCTCTGTCACTTTCTTTTACTCTATAATAATAATTATTATTATAATAATAAATTTAAATATATATATATTTAATTTAAAGTAATTTAGGAATACAATTTATGTTGTTGCCACAATATTTTTTGTATTTTTCTTTTTTGTAAGAATGCAATGTATATTTGAAATATTTTGATTTTTTCTTTAAATATCTCATTGACAGAATGATATAAATACGTTTCATATTATTATTATTATTATTTTATATTTTTTAAACGATCCTATTCATGTTTATTAGATAACAAATTTGGAAATTGTTCGAATTATTGATCTTACGAATGATTGAGACACAAAGAGTAAGTGAGTGAGTGAGTGAGTGTGTGTGTGAGAGAGAAAGATGGATGATATTTGTCGATATCAGAATTTGCTCGACAATTATCATGAGTCGAAGCTTAGGCTAGTATCAACGAAGTATCCAATGCAAGCAAGTATTTCAGTGTACATTGTAGGAGAATTATTCGAGATACATCGCAGAGGGAATATCGATGATCGATCAAAGTTTACTTACGTGTGTTTGTATCATTCACCCCCTTCCTCCTTCTCCCTGCCTTCTCATCCCTTTTCCTGAACTGACCTTTCAGCCGAATATATTTCATTTATTATTTAAAATGAAGAATTGAAAATAAACTTTGAAATCGTAACTTTTCCCTCCTTTCTTACCCCCTTTTTCCCATCTATTTCTCTCTCTCTCTTTTCCTCTTTTCATCTTTTCCTATTTCCGGTGGTAACTTATTATGCATTAGTCACAATATCGATTAGTATTCATCGTCTTCGAGCTCGAAGTAGTTTCTAATTCGATGCAGTTCGAACGATGAATATCGACGAGTCTGGGTTATAGTTCTGTTTGTCTTGAAAATTACTCTCGGAAATTGAGACCAAGTTACTTTTTTCCTCCTGATTTTTCTTTTTTTATTTCATTCTTTCTCTTCTTTTTTCTTATAAATTTTCTTATAAATTTTCAGTTCGACAGGTTTCGTCAGAGAAACTTTTCTCGAATTGGATTTCATTTCTATCTCTCATCTCTTTTTTAGTAATTTTTTCCTTCTTCTTTCTCTTCTTCTTTTGTTTACTTGCTTTATCTACGAATAAGAAAAATGTACATCTCATTCGTGCTTATTTTAAATTCGATTCTTTTCCAATAGGAATATTTATATACAATTTATATTAATATTAATAATGTTTAATATAATTAAATAGAAAAGCGTAATAAAATATGAAAATTTGATGATAATTCACGATTGTATAATTAAACGCTTCTGGGGGGATATTCTCAGTATATGGAAATAAATAAATTTACTCTATAAATTTAAAACTTTGGATAACTTTGATAGAAATTTCATAGGAAATCTAAATTTTATTGTTTATTTTAGATGAATTTATTTATTTGAAATATTTTTTAAATATATTTTTGTTTAATATGGAGAATCAAAATAAGATATACAAGAAGTTGCCATTAGTAAGAAAAACAAAAACCATAAAAAGAAAATTTCAAATAGAGAGAGAGAGAGAGAGAGAGAGAGAGTGAGAGATAGAGTAATCTGTGTGTGAGTGTGTGTATGTGTGTATGTGTGTGCATAATAATACTTGTACAGTCGACTCTATCGTAGGCCAATTAAGTCGGACGAAGCGAGACCGTACTAATTAACACCCACAACGCGACCAACCTAGACGGTTGGACAGTACACATTTGCAACAAGAACGGTAACAGCAACTAGCAAAAGCAACAGTAATAGTTGCACCAACGAAGGACAGATACAGTGTTGCACTGTCAAGTTTTTTTTGGCAACCATCCTTTGAAATATCAACGAATGAACGAACGTTCAAAATAATAAGAAACAAAATTTGTCAATCTTCGTAAAAGAAAAGATACTTTCTTTAAAAAAATATAATAATTAAATGCCTTTTATTAAAGGGGAGAAATAATAATAATTAATTTTCTGAATAATGTAACTAACCATTTTTAAAAGTAATTTTTATTTTTTAATCACGTTATCTTGTTTATTTTATAAATAGAATGACTTTTATTATTCCATTCATAAGTAAATTGGGATTTCATTTATAAGTATTTTTCATTCATTAATATTTCATTCATAAATATGCATCTCATTCGTATTTTTATGTTAATCTTCGCGTAATTTTTCATTTAATTGGATTAGTCGAACTTTTTTTTTTTCGTATGAATTTCATTATCAGTATATATCGTATAAGTATAATTTATTATACGTTTTATATGATATTAGATATCATAAGAATACGATTACCCACGTAATACTATTATTAATTCATTCAGTTATTAAATCAAAAACTATCAATGACTAATCACTCTCATTATTCTATATATTATCTTTCATGAATTATTATAAATCACACGATTACTATAAATCGATATGATTTTTATAATAATTAATAAAGAATTAAAATTTTATTCATATTTTTATTTCTTTGAACTATGTCGTTCAATATTTAATCTAAATCACATACACACACGCATACTCATACATTACACATTACTATTCGTTATCGGTTCGAATCAATAATCGAAATTTCTCTCTTGCTATCTCTCTTTCTCTCTTTCTTTCTCACTATACTTCTGTCATCCATTTCTACCATGAAAAATTGTAAACGTAATCGCATTTCAATCGTCACGAGTTCCGTTATCGATTTAACGAAAAAGCTATTTTACTACTACATTCTATAATATACATACATACATACATAAACTTGTTCTATAGTAAACGTGTGCAGACCTTTTCTGATACGAATACTACCATTATCTATCCGATAATAATACATGTTTAGCGATAACGCCATAAATAATACCGAAATTCGATTCTCCCTAAAACCACCAGACCACCACCACCACCACCACTACCATCACAACCACTACCACGACCACCACCACCATCACCCGCCCTTTCCTCCTCCCTCTCTTTCAGTCACTTACTCTATCTTTCTATCTTTCCATGGATGCTGCATATTCCATTTATCATATTATATTATTTATATGGGGAATATTAAATCGTACATATCAGGTTTATATCGAAATATCCTCATAAATACATTACATATATGCTTGCTTGCATTCTATCCCCATATAACTCGTGTATATGTGTATATAGTATCTGTTTGTATGTGTATGGTGTGTTGTCTCATCGAATTTATTATTTCACACAAGTAAATATATTATTTATTATCCCCCCATCGGTGGCAGAGCAACTTTGGTCTTGTTTCGGATCAGTGCTATGTTTGATTAACTCTATGTTTATTTTTAATTTGATCCTATAAATAACGAAATATAAATTATTTAATAATATTCCGAAGAGGGATCTTGATATGTATATTAATGAATTTTGTCAGATTTTGTATTTTTTTTACGATAACAATAAAATTGATAGAAACCGACACACGATGGTATTAGTAAAATCCAACTTTGACTGATGAAAAATAAGATTATTATTATTATAATTCATATAAAATTGTCATGAATAAATTGGCATAGGAAATTTCTCAATGTATTATTATAAATGATTAAAATTCTTTTCTCTTTTCTCTAAAGATTATTCTGTTTTTATATCACATTGTGTCATATTACATATTGTAAAAAATAATCCTTCACTTTTAGCTTGAAATAAATGTAAAAATAATAGATTTCTTTTGACTGCATCATATTATACATATATTTTAACAAAATCTTTGATAATAAAATACTAGGAGTCATGTTTGTTTGTATCGTTTTGTAAAAAACAAACACGCAAAAGGATCGTCGTCGTTCTACTTTCTACAAACGAACAAAAAAACATAGAAAAGTATTTGCATTGTGGGCTAGGACGAAAGTTCACTATTTTGAAAAACAATAATAATAAAAATAAAAAAAAAAAAAGAAATAATAAAAGGATAGGAATAGGAAAAAAACAAGTGGAGAATACAATAGTGTTAGAGTGAAAAATCCAACGATTTCTATTTTTTTTTGTTTCAAATGATTCCGCGCACGCAACTAACTTCTGTTCAGTCTTTTTTCAGAAAAATAATTTTTTTCTTTGTTACGTACGTTAGTTGTACACGGTATATGCGTACGCGTGCATCGAATTCGATTCTTTTGTTACCTTTTTTTTTTATTAACACCCCGTATTTCGATACGAATTTTTATCATGTTTACAAGGGCATATCACATAGAGTTACGCAAAGGAATGTTTACATTTTTAAGATAAAATCTGGAAATATAGGTTCTCAGTTTTTTTCTACGAATGTACAAAATGTTTCTATGAATTAGAAAAATTTCAATACTACTTTAAGAGAGAATATTATTTAAAATAAAACTATAAGAGTAGAAAAAAAAATCCCAAGTGAAGTTGAAAAAGTGTGGTGGTTGGATATTTTTGCTATAAGTCGAAATGATTAAAAGTCGAGACTCGTAAAGTGGCAATTTAAAAACGAAAAAAAAATATGAACGAGCAACGACGTGTGCTTTGATGTTGTAGGCGTGAAATACGTATACATGTACATGCGTGTGTATGTGTGTGTGTGTGTGTGTGTGTGTGTGTATGAGTATTTACTTATACGTAGAAATTGAAAAGAAATTTATCGGTCAATTCAATGAACTCGCACGAGTAATTACGAGGCGACGAGGTGCGAAACAACCGACGTAAAAGGTAACGCTTGTATAAAATTTCTCAACCCGTTGGGTTGGTTCGTCTATTCGTTGGTTGGGTTCGTTCGTTTCGTTTCGTTTCGTTCGTTCGTTCGTTTCGTTCGTTTCGTTTCGTTTCGTTCGTTTCGTTCGTTTCGTTTCACGCTCGACCGCTACTCGATTGTCATCGTGGTTTTACCAAATAGGAAAAACGTTCTGCATTCTCTTTTAATGGAACACACATATGCATAAACGAATAAATAGATTGGTGTTCCCTTTTGTATCCAATGCGTTTCAATCTATGAATATTTATTATTACGCTTCTCTTTCAGCGAATATTTAATTTCATAAATATTTTGTAAATTTTCATTTAACTACAATAACAACTATAACAACAATAATAAAAAGACGAACATGTGGAATGACTGAAAAAATGAAGAAACTTATAGGACGATTTAATAATAAAAATATGAAAATAATCGTGTATTGAAGTGCATTATTTCGTTCAAGACGAACCTTTATAGCAAAACCAAGAATCTGATAGATAAATAGATAAATAGATAGATGAATAGATAAATAGACAGAGAGAGGGATAGAAAATCGTTCGATATTACCTCTCGAACTCCATTCGATTATCCTTTGATAAAGTCCTTGATAAAGTTTATCCCAAACCCAGACACTCACTTTACTTTCGACGCTGATTAATGCGAGTTTGGTTCCTGCCACCACCGAAAACCCAATGAATTATCTTGGAAACAAAGATTTTCAACGAAAACCTCTGACTAACCAACTCACCACATCCTTCTCTCCTTTCCACCTTCCTCCTTCCATCCCTCTCTATCACTTCTCTTCCTTTTTCTTCATCTTCTCTCTTCCTACTTTTCCAACGAACCACGAAAATGCTAATCTTCAAGATTATTAATCGTCCTTTCGTTCTTAACTATTTGTCATTATTCTTGGTAAAGATATTTACGATATCAATTGTAATTTCGTGAAAGAAAATTTGTTTTTTTTTAAATGTATAATTCTTATATCAAGATAAAAAATATCTATCGATTATTTTATTCACGTAATATTAATAAATGTATTCTAAAAAAGTATATATTTTGTAAGTATGTAAAATATTAGTTTGATAATTAATTATTTCATTTGTCCGATCTTAATTTGAATTGAAGATATTTTCTTTTTTTTCTTTTTTTCGGAGAAAATGAATTATTTGGATTTCTTTATATCCCTTCTTTAGTATGAGGGATTTAAGGGTAACAAGCGTATGGGGTTTTGCGAGTGACATTGGAGAAATGACGTACGTGGGATATCAGTGTTTCGCCGTCGAATCTGCAGGCTCGATTTTACCCTTCCTATTGTTCCTCCTTCGTCAAGTTGACAGAACATCCAGAATGATAACGCTCTTATCGCTAGAACCGGAAATGCCGGTACACGTGGCTCAAACACACACACACATACACACACACACACAATGCATTTAGTTATCCTTTAGCCTCGTTAAACTTCAACCTAACATTCCTGTATCTTCTCCTTCCTTCACTTTCACTCTCACTCTCTCTTACTCTCGTTTAAGTAATTAAACATATAAATTGTTATCACGTAATACTTAAGTAAATCTACTCATTAACAATGACGATGATAATAATAATGATAATTATAATAATAAACTGTAACTTATAAACTAATTATCAGAATGTTATGAAATTTAGACACATATCGTATTTGAAGGTTGATGCTATCCAGAAATCATATAAGTCTGTCAACAGTATTTCCATATATTTTTACTCGGGACTTTTTGAGTGACCTGATATGTATGTATATTAAAATAATCATATTTTCATTTAAATATTCGTCAATACTGCGTGTTGATTTATTTTTGATAACATACAGATAGAATTTATTGCAACATTATGTTTCATTTCGTATTGCAAACCCTCCCTATCGAATGTTTAATTTCCAATTGGAATATGATATTAAATAGATGTATACTCCATTAAAGATTAATATTTTCACATATTCAAGAATATAAAATTGTAAATAACGTATAACGAAAAAAAGAAAGAATTTTATTTAACGTGTAAAATGGAGAAAAAAAAATTCATTTCACTCGATGGATATTATTATTATAAATATATAGAATTGAGAATTATTTCATATTACTAATTAACTTCAAATACTTGCTGACGTATTAAATTTATACACACGAAAGAAAAAAAAGGAAGTTACAGGAATTTGTTCCTCATTATTATATTATCCAACTTATTTACCCCCGTCTCCTCACCTTTGTGAATTAATAACGAGTAAAAAAAATATTCGTATGGTGAAACTTTATCTCTGAATCTACAGGGATGGGTTGAAAATTTCAAATAAAAAAATTGATTCAAAAATTAAACACTTTTGAACTTTAAAATTACAAAAAACTAATGAAACTAAATATCTAATTGATTTGCGAAATGATATTTGGGAAAAAAGAAATGCATTTATTTTTACGTTTATTTTAAGTTTAAAAATAATGAATTTCTGTTTTCCTCAAACTAATATATAAAATAATACATGTATAATATTTGAAATCACATATTTTGACTAATATATCAAATTGTTTTATTATTGTTGCAGATACTCAAAGACACGAGAAGCAATCTTGATAATCTTTTTACTCGTAGCATCTACTGGTGAGTCTTAATGAAATTTGAATTCGTTTATTTTTTTTGGGAAGAGGGTTTTCTCTTTTAACATTTATCATTCCTAGAATAAAAATAAAATAGTTTTTTTTTTTGCGTAGAAATATAAATGTTACATCAATGACAAAGAATGTCCACGATAAATTCGATATACATTATTTTTCTATTCTCTTGTTGAAATAGAAAGATCGATGTGTCGTGTCTCTTTTCGGTTAGATTCAAACCAATCGGAATGGAGAAACGTTTAAATATTTTCTCGTCCTCGTGAACGAACTAGGACAACTGAATAAAATGCTCGAACAACCACTGATAGTTTTTCTCTCTTTCTCTCCTTTTTTCTCTGTGAATGTGTAAAAGATAAAGAGAGTGAGATAGACAGATAGATAGATAGATAGATAGATAGATAGATAGATAGATAGATAGGGAATAAGAAAATAAAGATAGAAAAGAAAAGCTAGAAAAATAGTGAAAAACGTTTTCCTTTTTCTGTGGAAGGAAACAGGAAGCTTCTACTGGAAACATGTTTCTTTCTTGCACCTTATTTTTTTATTTTTTTATTTTACATTAGTATTTTTTGGAATGATTAAACGTTTTTGAATATAAATGAGAAACAGGATGATTCACATATTACTCTTACATACTTGAAATAATATCTTTGTTTCTTATTATTTCTTGAAATATTAGATTAATAATCATTTGGAATCATTATTGAACAGTTGGTATATATTCCTTGAAATTAATGTAATAATTTGTTGTTTTTTTTTATATTATAACGTTAATACATAAAATTCTTTTTACGGATAGTTGAAAGTGAATCAGACTGTAGAATAAGGAAATGTCTGGTTCGTTCTTTTTCGCAAATACTTTACTAGGGATATATACTTGAGGAAAAAAGAGAGTGTGTGAGAGATAGAGAGAAAGAGAGAGGGAGAATCTAATCTTTTTAGAAGGAGGTAGGTAGTGCTTAAGTAAATAAAACTGAAATTTAGAGAAATGTAAAAGTACTTAGGTACTTTTGTACGATAAGTAATATCGAGAAACGTAGGAATATTCTTTCTTATCATTTTTCCGATATATGATGAAAGTATATATAAATATATATATGTGACAGTAATACTACCACGTTTTTGGATACTAGGGGATACATTTCTCTAGTCGTTTTAATATCGAGTTTTCTTATTCCCATATTGGATACCCTGATTCTTATATTTAACTTACAATTATACCAAAATCTTCTTTGAACCTTGGGCTATCTGCCTATTCCTTTGTTTTTAATCTAGCTCAAGTTTTCGCTGAGAAAACGCTGAGAGAACGATGAGGCAACATTTGGAAATTTTTCACTTAAAACAACTTTAACTATTTTTTACTTTATCTTGACGCAACCNTTTGTTTTTAATCTAGCTCAAGTTTTCGCTGAGAAAACGCTAACGCAACTTTTTGAAATTTTTCACTCAAAAGAACTTTAACTATTCTTTACTTTATCTTGACGTTTACTTGTACTACTAGATGTAGTATATCAAATGAGAACAAAAACTTATAATTAAAATGAAAAAAAAAAGAATAAAAATAGAATAAAGTACAAATCGAGTCGTACTTTTTAATAATCTTTTCTCTCTTTCTCTCTCTCTCTCTCTTTTTCTCTTTTCTACGCATTCATACGAGATTTCCGTAGGTTTCAGGAACCCGTTAAATACGGTACCGTCGAGACAGAGCAACGAGTTTCCGATAATACCGGATGCAGTCGAGCGTATTACGGGATAATGCGTCCCTCGTTCAATAATACGACGACTATTCGCTCTTCGTTCGATCACGTTCGATCACGTTTTAAAACGAGTCTCCGTTCTTTTTCTTTTACGCACTCATCAACTACCACCATCACCACTACCTACCATCATCATCATCATTATCATCATCATCCTTCACCATCACCAGTAACCTACCACCATCTTCGTTTTCATCCTACTACTCCCTTATCCAACGGTATTCATTTCCGTTTTCCTCTTTCCTTCATTTCCCTTTTCATTATTCATCCACTTCTTTACGTACTCTTTCTATCTCGTTAAAATCATTCTACATCGGTATTCGTTCTATTTTTTTAATCATTATTTTCACTATTTTACATAATTATAATAAATCAAAATATATGTTTTAAAAAGTGTATAATTTTGTTCTCGTGATCATATTCGACAAAATATCTCATTCAAGATTAACAAAAAAAAAGTAAAACGAAATTATTTGCCGAACTTGTCTATTATATTATATTATATGGGGTTAAATTAAACGTATGTAGATATATATATATATATATATGGGGTTTGGTTGTATGTAGTTGATTCGATTGCCTCGACATTAAGCACCCCTACCCTCTTCCCCTTCCTCACTCAGATTGTTCCAACTGAAATGTAGTTGGATCGTTAGCTCAAATTTGTGTGTGTATGTGTGTTAATGTGTACTCGTGTGTGTTCACGTATGGGTAGATCTAATAGGTACATATGTTTGTACATATGTAGTATCTCCTTGCTATATACAAAGAGACAGAGAGAGAGAGAGAGAGAGAGAGAGACAGAGAAGTGCGAGGATGTTCATGTTAACCATAAGCGAAACTATTTCGACATATTCACTAAACCATGCATGAAATTCAACTAATGAGGAAACTCTATGATTATAAATTATTGTCTCGTTTTGGTTGTATACTTTTGAAATATTTCTTCTTCGACGTTTAGAAATTGTTTTTGTCGAAATAAATATAATATACATTTTTGTTTACGAATATAACAAGGAGATGAGATAATGATTATTTATGAAAAAATATTTATTTTCTAATTACATTCTTGATTGATATTTTAATCTTATACATTTGTGTATATTTTTCATTTTTATTTATAATAATAAATGAAAAAGAAATAAAGTAATATAATAAAATGAGACGTGAGAGTATAAAAATATGTCGATACAAAAGAGAAATGTGTATTTTGCGTATTATTTGAATGCATAAAATAGTACAAAGTGTCATTCATTCATGGTTAATTAGTACACCACGTTCATTGACTTTAAATAGAGAAAAAGAAAGAACGACAGAGAGAAAGAGAATTTGGATAAAAACATATAAAAAGAAAAAGGGATCGATTTACACGTAAATCGTATTTATTTATTACTATACAAACACATCGTATTTGTTATACAGTTTGAAACATTGTCGTGTTCATCAGTCTGGTGTTGAACTGCATGTTGGAAAGAAACAAGAATAAAGTAACGTAGGAACTAATTACTGTGCACAACGATTTTACTACCAGTTATATAAATGTGTGTAAGCGAATGCACATACGTGTACGTATTTTTGTATGCACTTTTATATGCACGTTTATATGCATATGTGTGTATACGTGTGGTAAAGAGAAACGTGATAAAAGCAGCGGTTTTTGTGGTCTCTCACTAAAACCACGTTAACGTTTAACATTTTCTCTCTCTTTTTTTTCCCCTGTTTGTGTTAGAAGAAGAAGAAGAAGAAGAAGAAAATAACTTAACGAGAATAGTAGGTGGTCAGTTCTTAAAACAGTTATTTCTTTTTTTTTTTTTAGTAATAATAACACAACGTTTTATTTATTTGTTCGACGTTTCATTCAGAAGAGGATTGTTTAGAAAATGTTAAGAAAAACTATTAGAAATTTTCGTTCAAGATTTGTATACTCGTTTGATGTTTATTAAAAGATCAAAAATAAAAAAATTGTAAACTATAGATTAGATTTAAAATAGAATTTATTGAATGTTCGTTTAGAAGATCGATGTTTTAAAAATGAAGAAAAATGAAGAAGAGAATGTAAAGTAAATTATGAAAATAATTAAAAATCAATGTTACAAGTCTAGACTGATTTATTTTTATAAGTCGTACCATTTCTATTAGAGTCTTATAAATTTTTGGAAAAAGGGAAATACTTTCAATCATAAGGTTTATTTTATTCATAAAAAAAAATTAATAATAAGGATAAAGTTTTACGAAATTACCATGATGAGAAAATATATTTGCACTTACGTTTTAGTTTGTTAATAATGTTTGGTTTAATATTACTTTTTTATTTTTTTGTTAGCAAGAAGGAACATATCAAATTTGATATTAGAATCACGATGAGAATTATTCTGCACAGTTCTCTATTTCTCCCATTCTCTCTTTCTAACGAATTTATTTTGAAGATCAAAGAAGAGAGAGAGGATCTTGGAAAGCTTTTTAACTTTTACTTTCGTCATTTCCGACTTCGATACCGACTTCTCTTTACTTTCAACGTTAAGAGAAAAGCATTTCTTCGGTTCTTTGAAATCACGAGAATAAGGAAGATAAAAAATAGAAGATAAGGTTGATAGAACATTTTGCAAACTCGTATTAGATTATTGGAGGAAAATCTTTCATAGGAAATTACCTTAAACTTTTACCTATTTCTTGTCAGGTTTATTTTATTATTTAATTTTCTATCTGTTTTTTTCTTTTCTCGTTTAATTCACACACACTTCTTTCTAAAATCAGGGTGTAAATTAATTTCAATATTATGACAATTATTATAATTGTTATAATATTGTTGATATAAATTTGGAAAACGTGTTAAAAGATTAGAATGGAAAGATTTTCACGGTTGGTGGTCGGAAAACTGAATAATTAGGTTTATTATCGGTACCTTGCGTATATTTCTGGATACACTCGGTAGAAAGGATTTACGTTAAGCTTTTAGTACGCGTAAGCTCCCGTAGGATAAAGATGAGGAAGAGGAAAATGGACTACTGAAAGTGAATGAATGAGAAAGAGAGAAATAGAAGCTAGTGGTGGGTGGGTCTTAGTTTCCGTCGAGGTCATTCTCGACGACAAATGGTTATTTATTCGTTGTGGTTTTGAGTTAATCCACGAAAACCTACCTTCATTTTCTACACGTCTCTGTTTCCATTATCTATCTTTTTCTTTTCTCTCTTTCATAGATAGATTTCTGTTCTTATTCTCATCAATTTTAGTTAGTTAAAATGGATATCATATTTTTTGTAGAAACATTTTCAATTATTTTTGAATTGACAAATACAAAATATTGATTTAATACTTATTGGTCAGTTCGAATATAAAATTAAGTAAATAATTATATAAACGTAAGTAAAAAAAATAAATAAATAAGGATGGTTGAAGCGACAATATAAACAACAATGTTGTGGTCTAGAAAGACATTTTGTAGACGAGTTAGATAACGACGATTCCCTTCTCTCTCAGTCTTCTTCTCTATCTTTCTGTCTGTCTCTCTTTTGGTACTTTGGGAAGAGTAAAGAGAAGGTAATTATCCACAGCAGCAGGGACCTTTATCTCGCACGCCACAGACGCGACTATTTCCGACGTTTCACCATCCCTTTTGTGACGGTTCGTGGGTGGTCCAGGCTACTATCGCATCTCTACTTTTACTTCTTCTTCTTCTTCTGCTTCTGCTTTTGCTTTCTATGTCTCTTCCTCTTCTTCTTCTCGAATTGAGTCGACTGTTCTTGACAACGTAAACCAGTCTCCATACTCTAAAAGTAGATTATATATATATACATACACACACACATATCTATTTATCACACTTGGATGATTTAAACATTTCTATTTGATTTTCTTTTACAATTCTATTAATATTTTACCATGCATTTATTTATTATTATAAATATATATAGTGAGCGAGTTTCTGGTCTCTTTAGTTTTAGGAATTTTTGAAAATTTATTTCAAAATATACTAATACTTTTAATTATTTTGATTAGTTTAAAATCAAAGTGAATTTACCACTTGGATGATTCGAATATTTGTATTTTATTTCTTATACAATTCCATTAATATTTTATCTTTTATGTATTTATTTATTTATTATATATCGGGTTTCTGTTCCTTTCTCCAGTTTAAGAATTAAAAAAAATGTCTTTTAAAATTATTTCAATTATGAAGAATATCAAAAGAACGTTAGAATTGTATCACTGTTTTTCTATTCCTTTCTGTTCCCTTTCTGGAAATATTTCAAGAAAAAAGGAAAAAACTTGGAAAATCCTTTCCACAAAGTACATCTTAAGAATAAGATTAAGAATAAGAAGGCAAGAGTGGGGAAAAAATTGAAGACGGTGGTAAGATGCGAGAAGGGTTTAGGGCTTAAGTGATGTTCGAAACGGAATAGCGTTGATCGTCTCGGCAGGACGATTTTGCCGGTCGAAAGCACCGCAAGCTCTATTCGTCGCCTTTACAAACTAAACCAAGAGAGAGAGAGAGAGAGAGAGAGAGAGAGAGAGAGAGAGAGAGAGAGAGAGAGAGAGAGTAAGAGAGAGAAAGAGAGAGAGAGAGATAGATAGAGGATGTTCCAGCTTCGTTCATTGAAAGCACCGTTGAAAAGAGCCAATATTCCGCTCGGCTACGCCATGCAGAGTTCGATTCATCGGGGAATTCAATTAGCGCCAGTTGCCGGAAACCTCAAGTAATTTGCGCCCAGCATCTCCTTTTACCCCCCTCCGGCCTCCCTCCTCTTTCCCTCCTTCGTTCTCTTGCTTTATCTTTATCTCTTTCTATATATATCTATCTATCTATCTATTTCTCTTTATCTTTACCTTTGTAAGAACTTTTTCTTCATCTTCCTGTTTGATCAATTTTTTATTTTTTTATTTTATTGTTCTATAATATCAGTTGATGTATTATTATTATTATTATTATTTATTTTTTTTAATTGAAAGAATGATTGGAAGGTTTAATTGATTTATGATTGATTAAAGTTATTTGCACCCAATATATCTCTTGCTGTGTGTGTGTGTATGTGTGTGTTTGTGTCTGTATGTATGTTCCTATTTTACCCTTCAATAGTTTTATCTCTATCTTTCATTTAATCATTCTCTTTTTCCTCGTATCAATTTTTGTTAAAACTCTTTCTTCATTTTCTTATTTGTATTATAATCCATTCAATTATTAAACGATTTTTTCTTTTTATAATTATTATTCTATTAATAATTTAATTCGAACGTCATGCGTGAATTTTGCCGAATAAATGCATGACGTTTTGATACGTCGAATGCACCCAAAAGGTTAATTTGTTTTTCTGTCTATGTGTGTGTGTTTGTGTATTAATCGAATAATCGTAAAGTAGAACTATTAACTGTTCAAATCTTTCCCCACATACATTTCGTTCTATTTATTTTATACAAACACCTTTATTTGGTATATAAATCATTTAAAAATCATTGAAATCCAAATAATTCCTATCATTGTTTTTTTCACAATTAATGGATCAATGTTGTCTTCTTCTTCTTCTCTTCTGACTAAGAATTTGTAGATGTTATAATTTTAGTTCTGTTATTGGTGTTGATGTCTTTTATTATCTTTATTATACCATTATCTATCTGTTGAAGATTTAGCAAACTCAATAGATCTTTTAGCTTGACATAGACAAAATTGTCGTTTTATTAAATTCATTGCCTCGAATGAACGCTTTACAAGGATTTCCTTAATCTTTTCCTTTTTTTCCTTCTCCTCCTCCTTCTTCTTCTTCTTCTTCTTCTCTTTTTCGTTCTTTTCTTTCCAAGTAGGTACGTGTCTACTTTAGGTGTATCAAGGATTTTCACAAGAGAGCTTGTCTAGATACTTCAGACGAAATAAACTCGACGTGTTGGTTGAGAGAAAAAAAGAATGAAAACTAGCAAGTAAAAGTGAGAGAGAGAGAGAGAGAGAGAGAGTGTGAGAGAGAAAATAAAAGTAAAAGATAGAAAGAGAGAGAGAGAAAGAGAGAATGTTTGCGATAACAGCGAAGGAGGAAATGAAGTTAGAGAATTTATGAGTCGATTTATTTTTCGAACAGAAGCCCAAACGTACAAGTTATCGAGCCAAGGGTTGGAAAGTAACGTTAGAAAGTTATATTCTCTTTTTCTCTTACAAACACACACACACACACACCCACACACAAACACAAAGAGACACATATACCATCTCAGTCTCTCTCGTTCGTCTTGTCCTTTTCTATCCTTTACCCAGGACACTGATTTTTATCATGAAGGAGAATTAATGTATTGTATACTTAAGGAGGTGAACCCACGGGTCCATTGTTCTCTTGCGAAAATTGTGACGCCGTTTAACGCATTGTTCGCAGTGGGTGGTCCCCTTTTCTCCTTCCTTCTACGCCTCACCTGCTCGTTCTTTTCATTCCAGAATAGATTATATTACGTTGGTGTGAAAAAAAAAAGTAATGAAAGAAAGAAAGAAAGAAAGGAAAGGTGGAATAAAAGACAAAAAATAATTCACGTCGTTAACGTCCCCTAGTAACTTTTAACTGAAGAACGGGATGCCATTTTAACGAAGTGTATAATAAAAAAAATATATATATATATTTAGAGTATTATAATTATTTGAATAAAAAAAGAAGACTGTAATTATTATTATTTAAACTTAATTATTATTTTTTAAATATATATTTAATATACGATTGGATCGATTTGTAAATGAAGTTATTTCGTCATTTATTACCAGGAAATTTCGAATAGAATCCCATTGGGTTTTACCCTTATGTATTTCTAATCTTCCTCTATGTTCTCGTTATATATATAGAAATACACATTTATGTATGTATGCATGTATTTATATACATAGAGAAAACTTGTAGTTGGGTTCTTTTAGCAAAGGATAGTCAAGCATGGTCAATCGCATTTCCTCGAATATACCTAAGCTATGTATTTTAAATGTATACTATACACACACACACATACATACGTATATATAGATTCAGAATAGCAGTCAATATGCATATATATATATATATACAGCATGCAAACAATTATACATCGTCCATCCATTTTCAAAAGCTATCCCTTCGTACTCGAGAAACTAAAATCCAACTTGAATTCTATCTTAATATTTATCTACTATCTTCCTAAAATTATTATTATTATTATTATCGTTGTTTATGTGAGTGAGTGTATTAATATATGTTTAATTGCATGATAAATTAATTTATATTATTACCAGCAATTACCAGGGCATGACGTTGCAATGCTACTCGAACTCCCTACTTCAAAATTTCACAATGCACTACTCGATATATTATCTCACAATGCACTTACGATGCACTCTCTTAACACATATTCGTCAGGTAATTTTTTGCATCGTCATTTACAAAATGCCGGCATATTTTGATATTATCTGTAGCAATCATTAGAAATAGAAAAGAGCTGTTCAAAAGTAGGTCACTGATAAGAAAAATAGGTCAGTGATATAAAAGTAGGTCAACGATACAAGAGTAGGTCAGTTGTTCAAAAACACAGTAATAATTCCATACGTACTGAATGTATTGAGAGAAAGATAGGCGAAGGTATACGTCCAAGTTAAACGAGCTCAACGTCGGTACTGTTTCTATCTCTCGGTGACTTCTAGGAAATTCGTTAAATATGAAATACACATAGAAAAACATTCCTTAACTACCGGCTTAGTTGAGAGTTTAATCTTCTTTAAACGACGAACGTTTTTTTATTTTATATATGTTTAAATTAATGCTACAAACCGTATGTCGTTACTGGTCCGAAATATTAATTAAAAAAATGCCTTAATAATTTCCACTCCTTTTAGATAAATATTCTGTTAGATTTAGACGTGTCGGCACGCACATGCGCATAAAATAAGATTTCTTAGAAGTGGTGTTAGTATAACGAGAATAATATTCGAGAGTAATAGAATTAATCCCCTCCGATAATCATGTAAACAACTTTCGAAAAAAAAACTTTAATAGCTTATTTCAAACCAGTCTAACAGTGGATTTCGAGGAGGAAGGTACGCAAAACTTAAACTTATTACATTTAAATTATAATACACATTTTCTATTGTAATTTAACAATTATTTAGCATATGTCTACCACTCTTATGCACCCTTCTTATATTTAAGAATATTCTAATACGTATACATTGGTTTAAATATTGCATTATTTCTAACGTAATTCAAAATATAAAATCATTTCAATATCTTTTTATTTAATATGTTTTTAGATTTAAATTAAATCATCATTAAATCATCATCGTAATTTTAATATCATATTTTTAATCCACTTTCCTTGATTCCTTCTATCTACCTTTTCTATGGAAACTAATAACATTACAATTTTAATAAATAAGTTTTATATTTTTACAAATACCACACGAAAAATATAAGAGTTTTCCATACGAAATTTGTTTTTTCTTTTTCTTTTAGAAAAGTATTAGTTCTAATACGTACGTATGAAAGAATTTTTAAATAATCGATTTAATAAAAATAAATCATTCATAAATATACTTATTGATTATCTAAATATTAAAAAATAAAATAAAAATCAGTCATTAGAAATAGACAAGAGCTGTTCAAAAGTAGGTCACTGGTAAGAAAAATAGGTCAGCGATACAAAAGTAGGTCAACGATACAAGAGTAGGTCAGCTGTTCAAAAACACAGTAATAATTCCATACGTACTGAATGTATTGAGAGAAAGATAGGCGAAGGTATACGTCCAAGTTAAATGAGCTCAACGTCGGTACTGTTTCTATCTCTCGGTGACTTCTAGGAAATTCGTTAAATATGAAATACACATAGAAAAACATTCCTTAATTACCTGCTTAATCAAGCGTTCAATGTTTTGTTTACGTTCGTCTATCTCCGTCACTTCTCGGCCGGAGTCGACAACCGAACGTTGTCATTTCGTTGTTAAATTTTTTATTGACCTTCGTGTATGTTCGGTACCTTTCGAGTGTATTCGTAACTACTTTTCATAATAATCGTTAGTCTTCTTCGAGCGACGGAAGGTGAAACAATAATATTAAGAATATGACATTTATTTCGCGTCGCGTGTGCGTGTTTTCTTCCTATGCAAGTGATATGCATATGTGAGCGAGTGTGTGTAGTGCATAATATGGATACAGTGCAATTGTGGATATGGATATACAACATTGGATATAAGGATTAAGTAAATCTAAAGTAAGCTGACCATAATTTTTAACTTTTTTAACATTCAATCGCGCATTGTATTCAGATATATTACTAAACTCAATTTTTATCTCATAGTTAATTATCAAATATTTTATTAATCCAATTAAAATATAATATAAAAGTAAATATATTCTTGGAAATGATTGTTCCATTTTATATATCGTTTTATCGATTGAATCGTAAAAATATGAAAACCCACTTACATTTGTGTTTAATATATGAAGCGTAAATTTTATTAGCTTTTCAATCTGATAATGAAACGAAACGGGAAAAGAGATAGAAAGAAAGGAATAAAGAGGTAAAGAAAAAGATTAAAAAAAGAGAGAGAGAGAGAGAAGAAGATAAAATAGTTGGAGTTATTGAACCTTTGGATGAGAAAAATAGGCAAGACCTTAAAATGACAGGCAGCTGTACCTTCTTCGAAGATATTTATGCACCAAGTTACGTACACACTTTACATCCCTTCCTTTCTTTCTTTTTTTCTTTCTTTCTTTTTTTACTGTCACACACACACACTCACACACAAACATATAAAGACACGTATACACCATGAAAGGTACACCCAAGAGTATTTTCAATGCTTCGGGTGAGATGTAATATAGGGAGGAATTTAATAATCCCTTGGCTAAGGACTCCCAAGTCATACGTAATATCCTGAAAACATATCGTTTTCTACCTTTTTTGTTTTTTTTTTTTATTCGTGCTTTTCTCTTTTTATTTTATCCTTTTTTTCTTTTATTACTTGAACCAACGAGGGAATATCGACATACGAAACTATCAATAAATTTATTTCTCAATTATTGGATGGAGTTAGAATTTTCTTTTTTTTTTTGTTCGTTAATTATTTATATTTCATTTTTATTGTTTTATTAATTTGATTATCGATGGAGGATCATTGTTAATATTTCAAATATTATTTCTGTTTTTTTTTCTGCTATACCCCTCTTGTTTTAATTTTTATTTAAAAATATTCTTTATTTTATTTATCTAACATCGATGGATCATACAAAATATATTTCAGTTATTATTTTTCTTTTTATATCTCTCATTAAATTTTTTTTACAAATTTTTAATTGCGTGGCCGATATCATTAAAAATATTTCATACATTATTTGTTCATTTAACAATTGTTGTTGACAAGAGATCGTTTATTGTATTCTTTTTTATTTTTCTTTTTATTTTAATTTTAATTTAAATCATTTTATCCGGATAAATCCGTAATTTAATTAATCAGAAATATTTATCCCATTGTCTGCTCGTAGTAGTATCGATTTCTTTTTTATTCTTTTTTTCTTTTTGTTTCTTTTTTCTTTTTATTTCTTTTTTTCTTTCATTCTTCTAAAGTAATAAAAATTCTTTCTCCAATGTTCCCAGACTGATTCGTCTTTTCGATTTACCAAAGCGAGTTATTCTTCCGTAGTCAAATTGATGCATCCAATTTCTAGGTGACTTTAAATTAAAGCCCCAACTTCTTTCTCCTTCAAGCTAAATTCGATTGGTTCTCGATAAGAAGACGTATCAATGGCATATAAGACAGATCGTTTCTTCGGTTTTTAACGTTTTCCTTATAGACTGTGACTGATAGTTAAATGAATAAAAAGAAATATAAAATAATATTAATAAATAAATAAAATGAGAGAAAAAGAAAAACATTTGCGAAGAACAAAGTTATCATCTTTCAATAATAACGAAACGTTTATTATTTTTCCTTGGATTTCAAAATTAAATGTGGAAAGCTGTATGCACGATATTAGAAATGAAATAAAATATTTTTAGCAATTTAATTTTTTCTTTCCTCACTTTGTTATTCTTGTTTCCTTTTTGGAGTATTATTTTTCGATTGAACGTTTGTCGAGTTTAGTTGGCTCGTGAAAAAAAGAAAAGAAGAAAATCCAATAAAAAATATGACGTTTTAAGAGGAGAGAGAGAGAGAAAAAGAAAGAAAGAAAATTGTCGTTAGAAGAAAAGGGCCTAAAAACTAGGAGGAGGATGAGGAGGAGGATGCCTTGTCGAACAGGCTGACGTTCGAAAATCGATCCTGCAACTTATCGAAGCTTACCTCGGGTAATAACTGCCGAGATGATGACGAAGAGTCTCTTCGCGAATTGGACGTTTTCCACTTTACTCTATAAATTCCTACTCTTAAGTGTTGTTACATCTTTCGTCGTCAGTTTCAACGTGAACATATTTTCAAGCTTAACTTACTTATTATTAGGTTCTTTAATTTTATACAACTGAAGCTTTTGAAAGAAAAACAAATTTACTACATCGTAATAATACATTTGATGAATATCATTTTAAAATAATATGAAATACAAAAATTATCTTCAACGAAAATATAAAATTAATTAGAAAAATTCTAGAAATAATATTTGTATAATTAAATACGTGTGATCAATTAAATCGTTAAATTTTTGTCATTAAACGTATACTTTAAATAAATGTTTTGAAATAAATATATCTTTGTGTACCACCGATGGTACACGTGGCACAAAACGTGTTAATTAGCTAAACGAAATATATATTTAAAATAGACTAATCGTATTTTTGTGTAATAATAATTATTTAAACAAAATTTCAATCGATTCAATCGTAAAGTACATACACGTTTCTATTTTTTGTTTTAATAATATAATTTTAGTTATTATTTTATTCTATTTTGAAAATGTTTGTTATATATTATATATTGTTATATATACTATCATAAATGTAATATATTTTTGAACATGTTTATCAATCGGTGTATATATTTTTTTTCTATTTTTTATTTTTTCTTTGCAAGTTACCGAATGTGCATTGAACAAGGATCAACCTCGGATAAATTGTATCGGAAAAACAACATCCATCATATCACGGTCCATTGGATGTTTCGAACATATCGATCCACCTTCCTTCCTCTTTGGTTCCTTCTCCCACACTCCTATTCTACCCTTTCTCTCTCTTTACATTATTTTTTTATATTTTTTTCTTCTGTAGCTTACACGAGTCCCTCCTATTAGTAACTTTCGAAGGAAATCGATTTTGTTAACCCTCCGCATTCCATGATTCTTCTAATTCATCAGACAGGAATAAAATGAGAGAGAAAAAGTAGGATGATTCGATAGAGAGAAAGTAAAATTGGGTGGAGGGTGGGAAAGAAGGAAGCTGGGAGGATGAGTGGTGCATGGTATCAATTTCCAATTCACAGAGAATTTGCATTTTACAAGTTCGATTCTCGTAGTATCGATTTGTAACTAAACATTGTAATCCAAAGTAGATGTTTAGGTATTTCTAAACTTAAAGTATAGTTAGACAATTTCTAGTATGGTCAATTAGGTTTGATTTAATGTCAGTTAGCTTTTTAATGATAAATACGTAATAAAATAGAAATAATATATATTTATTTTCATTATATTTATAATAATAAATACATATATATATTAAAATATAAAAATTGTAAAAACGATTGGTGATCTAGCAAAATTGTCTCGAAACTTGTTCATATCTATCGATATTGACATCTTGTTTATAAACGTATCAAAAAGTAAAAAAGACTTTGAAGGTTTTCTTTCTCTCTTTCTCTCTCTTTCTCTCTCGTTGGTAGATTTTACTATCGAAAAATTGTGATTGGTGTCGCGTTTTGGCAGCGAGTCACACACATACGTGCGACAACGGAGTGATAGATGAATAAGAAAGGAAAAACACAACAAAACAAAATAAAACAAAATAGAGAGAAAGGGGGAAAAAAAAGGACAAGGACAAAAAAAATTGGAGTAAAAAATAAATTCGAATTTTGAACAGAGAATGACGAATATTTTTCATCGGTGTCGCGAGAACGTTTCTCGTTTTTTTTTTTAACAAAATAGAATAGTAAATGAAATATAAAGAAAAATAAAGAAGAAAGGAAAGAAGGAAAGTTGTTCAATTTTAGACAAATTTTGTTAATCTAACTGTTCAAGTTTAATGAAATACCACAAAATACTTTTTAATAAAAAAACAAAATAATAATTGTCCAGTCTCTTTCTATTTCTCTCTCAACATACCACAAAGTATTGTTTCTCATTTTTTCATTTAATCTTATCACATCTTACCTTATCCTTTAGTCTAGTTTTTCTTTTTTGAAAGACAAAAGTTAAATAATTACCAAAAGGAAATCTTAGGAGAAGAAAAAGGATAAAATTAAGGGTTTTAGGGATCGTTAAGGTAGAGTATCCCTTAGAAAGGTTTAAGACAGATTGTACGTACTCTGTCTCACTTTTTCTCTCTGTTTCCTTTTCATTCTCATGATTTCTTTAACTATATCGTTCATTTAAGGGACGAAGGATCATTTTAAACTCGTTTCAAGCTTTCAAGCATCGAATGAAAAATAATACTATTTCCTCTTCAATCTTTTATTTCTGCAAAATGAGAGAATGCGAGAGAACACGAAAACGAACGAGGAATATAGAAGAGGGGGAGAAAAAAAAGGGAGAGGAGTAGGAAGGAAAGAAGAAAGAGAGGTGGGGTAGCCCTTCGAGAACAGAGGGAGGGAGTAACTTGAATTGCGTATAAAACGGTTGTGCTAAAAGGGTCGCCAAGGTTCCTTTTTAGCTCGGTTCTCGAATTTTGTCGATGGCTCGAGGGGGAAAAAGCCTTAAAGGGAGAAAAAAAAATTGCTACATAAAAGGGCGAACGAGTGAGAGAAAAATATGTAGGAAGTAGATAGCAGACATATATATACATACATATATTTTATATATATGTATTATATACTTTAGTACATAGGAAAAGAGAGTGGCCATTGGGTAGGCTGCAGTTAGAAGGTAATCAAGTTAGCAATTTGTCTTTTCACCCTCTCGTTAATGTTATTGAAAACGTTGATTCGACTACTACCAAGAGAAAAAAATTCAGATAAAATGATAAAATAAAAATAAAAAGAAAAGAGAGAGAAAGAGAGAGAGAGAATAGTGCACATTAATAAGGTTAAAGTTCATATTATTGGATTATTCAAAAAAGAATCATTTTGAAGTTACAAAAATTATTTTCTTTTTGTATTGACATGAAAAATAGATAACTCTATCTATGGTTTATCTTTGTCTATTTTTTTCTTCATGGTTATATTAAATTCCTACCGTTTTCTTTGAAAACGTTCGTTATGCATATTTCACATACGAATACCACGAAATTCTCACGAAAATACATTGGATAATATAGCTCGGTATGATTATTATTATATACACGTGCATGTAGAATATGTGCATGTACATGTACATATACAGGTGCACGTGAATGCGTATCTATAGAATCACATTCTTTCCTTATCCAATTTTAACAAGCAGAAAGGATGTGTCTGGTTCATCGAACAAATTCAATATACGAGATGTCATTAAAAAGTAAGACGACTTTTTGAATTTAGCGAGACACCTACAATCGATTTTCGTAGATTTTTATATTTTCAAGAATTTAAATGTTTCTCAGTACATATACATAAACACACACACACATATATACACAATATACATATCTTTTATTCAAAATTTAGATATTCATGGTTACATTTCTACAGTACATTTATATGTACGATATACATACTCAGAGACTTTAGAAAAGTATATATGTAAGATATCATAGTGAAAATAGCATAGAAAAGCTCTCGATATATTCACGCATCCATTTACATACGTTTATACACTTTCCTTCGTGTCTCTTTGTGAAACATACTTTTTGAATACTTACTATCCCTCGTCTTTTCAAGTAAGAAATGGTGAAATTTCAAAATAGTTTGGAGAAAAAAAAAGAAAATAAAAAAAAAAAAGAGTGTAAGAGAGAGTATAAGAGAGAGTATATATCTATCATCGATTCGAGGTCGTCTTTGTCGAATTGCATTGTCGTTAGCGTGAAATTCTCCGGCTTCTACTGGAAATACGAGAATACCTTTCCATACTTGAGAATTTCTCTATCTTCCTCTCTCAATTTTTTTTTTATTTTTCCTATCTTTTCTACTTTCCCTCTCTCTCTCTCTCTCTCTCTTACTGACAATCACGAGAATTCGATTGCTTTCTAAGTGGACGCTTGGATGCTTCCGCATGCCTTCCACTCTCTCACCACCCTTTTTCACCCTTTTTCCACTTCTTTCCCGTTTCTTTCCCTTTTTTACCTTTTATCTCGAATTTCCATGAAAACTCGATCCCTAATATCGCTGGATTTTCTTCCTTTTTCCTTTTTTTTTCTTTTTTCTTTCGAGTAAGAAGAAGAAAAACCAACGATTTATCGGTAAACACTTTTCACACTTCAAATCCAATATCTATTTGTTACGTTATCGTATTATTATCACTAACAGATATTTTGCATTTTGGATATTTTTTTTTATACTTTTTACTCTCTTTCTCTTTCTCTTTCTCTCTTTTAGATGCATTTCAAAGCCGCGAGTGGTTATCGGTGAAAAAAACATGAATCGGACAACAATTTTTGACTGTCTATTTTTTGTCTCTTCCTCTTCTATATATATAATATTTTTTTTTCCCTTCCTAGTTATGTACCATTTTATTTTTGTTCTTGTTGTTGTTGTTGTTGTTGTTGTCGTTCATTTTTTCAAACGTGAAAAATTGTTCAACGCGGTTGACATCGGATAAATCGCGTAGACAAGATTCGCATATAAAAAATAGTGACAGTGAGATGGAGAGAGAGATATATTATATAAAGTTAAAAGAGAATGTGTATGTATATATGTTTGTGCGTGTGTATGTGTGTGTGTGAGAGAGAGAGAGAGAGAATGAGAGAATATAAACGAATTAAAAATTATCTACCGTTTGTTTATTTTACGTTTTTCCCTGAGAAAGATTGACGAGAGTTGAATTCTCTCTCTCTCTCTCTCTCATATCGTATACATCTCGTCAGTAAATCACGCGTGAGTAGTAGTCACGCTCGTGATATCACGTTTGGACAATCGAGAAATGATTTTTCACCAGAGGACGAATAATAGTTTCTTTCTTTCATATACACATACACACGTGAAATATTTTTCATCTAACTCGAGACACATATTCGCGAGATTTAATATAAATGTTTTCTTCGTACCCCTTTAAAACCTGGTATCTTCTCATCTCGTTTCGTTTAGTTTAGTTTCGTCTCGTTTCTTCTAGTTTCTTCTACTTCTTCTACTTCTTCTTTTTATTCTTCTTCACACATCTTGTCTATCTTTTTCTCCAGTGATATAAGCTTTAACGTTTCTCGCGCGTCTGTCGAAAAAGAAAATTTAATAAAGCTCGCCGATGAAATCTGTCTTCTCCTTCTCTTCCCCTTTTTTTTCCTTTCTATTCCGTTTCGCACGAGATGTTTATCCCCACGACGTCGTGTCTCTTACCTTGTAGACAAAATATTGAGGATAATAATAATAAGAAGAAGTAGAAAAATAAGAAAAATCTTATACGAGATTATTTTTGTATCACGTATACGAAAATAAAAGGGAAAAGGGATTGAAGAATTTGTTAAAAAATATTTTATTTGAAAAAACGTTTTGTCTGCAGGGTGTTTAAAACTGATAAGACGGAAAACAGATATCTTGTATATTTTTTTAGAATTATTTGATGCACTTATTATACGTAGACTTGATTTCTTTTCTACTTCATAGATGTAATATTGAAAATAAATTATTAAGAAAAAGGAAGGAAAGATAATACTTTATAATAAAGTTATCGAGGAAGAAGAATTTATCGATTGAAATAATTTTCTAGTTAAAAGTTGATTTATCGATTGATCAGGGAAAAGCACTTGATGATGCACCTAATAGGGAAAATGCATCGTTGTTATGAACGGTGTTATATACAGGGATGTAGGATTTTAATAAAACTCGATGTTCATTGTACCGTCGAATCGAAGTGCACAAAGAGTGACACACACACACACACACACACACACACATACACATATATTTATAAAGATAGAGAGAGAGAGAGAAAGGAGAAGAGGAGTGGCAAAACGTTTGATAGGAAGCAAACCAGCTTTTATCGAACATCGAAAATGTACAACTCAAACGCGACCAATTAATAATACTACCATCCCCACACATATACTTTCTCTTCTATATTCGTTCAAACACATATACATACATACAAAAACATACTTCTGTAAAGAGAATCAGATGAGAGTAAAGGACGAAATTTCAAACTACGTTTTCACCATCACTTCACACTCATTACATCGTAATACTTGATAATGAGAATCGTTTGTGTACGTATGGTTGTGTACGAATCATTACATATATATATACGTATCCCATATAGTTATCACTCTCAAGTGTTTACTACAAATACACACACATATACATACGCGAAAATACATATACGAAAATTTATCCTAGCATATGTTTAAAGTAAATAATTAAACGAATTGTCAAGTACACATCTATCGATATAATTATTCGATAATTAATTAAACTTCTTTTTTTTTTTCTTTTTCTTTATTTCTCACATCGTTTGTTCGTTCATTAACGTTTGTTGTGTTTATTTATTAATATTTATATAATGCATATACACATGCATAGGGAATTGTAATGATTTTACTCTGCTAACGAATATTTTTATAATAATTCATCTATCGTATTTCTTTTTTTTCACTTTTTTCCAATCAAACAAATTATTACATTTTATATATTCATTGTATTATCTTTCATTCATAATCTATTTCAATATACATTCCAATCAATTTCTTTTTATTCAGACACAAATTACAAATAAAAAAGTAACGTAGAAATATGTTTAAAAAAGAGAAAAATGATATAGGAACGAGGAAAAATCGTTTGAAGATTCGAGATCTTTCGATTATTTTGATTATTTCGATCTCGTTTTCATAAGAAAAAAAAGTAGAAAAATCGTACTTTGCATTGTATCGTCTCGTGCGTCAAAAAAAGGAAATCAAAATAAATGCTGAATAGAAAAACCTACAAAAAAGTGAAGAAGAAGTAGAAGAAGAAGGAGAAAGAACATATATAAATAAATAAATAAGAAAGAAATAAAAATAAAAAAAGGTAGGAAAGGAAAAGGATGAAAAAGGTGGGAAGGTGTTTGGTTGGGTGCTTTGAAAGTCACGGAAATTAAAGATTGAAAGGAAAGAAAAGTTGAAAACATCTCTAAAGAGTCTTTCCACTCTTTTTCATCTATTTATGATGAAAGTACACACCCACACACACACACACACACATATAAATCGTAAGTATAGTCGATATCGATTCTTTCGAATTTGCCACCGTTTTCGCGTGCATTTAACAGGATGCACGCTCGATCGAGTTTTCTCTCTCGTCTTGGAATTCAAAGCTTATTTGCTATTCCAATTCGATGCAGAAGCACAGCATCATCATCTCCTCCCTCTTCCTTCCTCTCTTCACCCTCCTCTCTCCACCCCGTTAAAAGCTGAACGAGAAGAGCTATGTACACATATGACTACGTACGTATGTACGTATGTATGTATGTATGTATGTATGTATGTATGTATGTGTAAATGTAAATGTGTTTACGCGTTGCTACGTTATCTGCAGATCTGTCGATACGCGGATAAGTGGAGGATCCTATGTACGAGCAAGTGTATACGATAAAGGTAGAAAGAGATATTTCGATGATTCGAAGGAAATATCGAGATTTGAAAACTAAAAAAGAAAATAACAAACTTTTTTTAATAGGAGTGCAAAATTAGGAATTTATCGAGAAGAATTATTCGCGAACGCTTTAACACTTGTTTCTTTTCTTTTTGTTTTTTCTTTAATATCAATTATTTATTATTCATTCTTACTCTTTGCGATAAAATTAGAAAGTAAAAGGTTAAAAGTTAAATAATTGATAAAACAAATATTATATTTGTCAATCTTTTTTATTCTAGATAAATATTCTTACGTTTGATTTTATTTTGTCGCTTTGATGATACTGTGTTATCTATTTTAATTTCGCTTTTTAATCTTCGAAAAGGTTTAGCTAGTAGTTGTTATGATGATGATAGTAGTAGTATAATGATGCATGTAGAAACGGTTTAGTATATGGTATTCGAACATACGTTTGCTTTTGATACGTGGACGTAGGGATAGGATAGCATGGAACAATGGTCATTAGGGAATAACTCATTGTACCTGGACGGGAAGCATATATCTATATCTATATATGTATGTATATATATGTATATGTATATACTATCTCAATGCGAATAATTACACGGCTGGGAGCAAACACGTTTAAAGCTTCGGTTCGAAACTAAACAGGACAATTTTTGACCATCCTTTCTATTCACCACCACCATCACCACCACCACCTTCCCCCCTGTTCTACACGAAAATTCCCAACATTCCTAACATTCTCAAAATTCCATCCCCCTTTCCAAATTCAAGTGTTAGTCTTTATCTACGTCGGGAGTGGAGGATGAGCGAAAGATTGATCAAAAGAATTCAAGAAGAGATGAGAAGAATTCAAAGAATGCAAAGATACATTATTAATGGCTAAATATCTTTCAACTTTGATATAAAAAAAAAAAGAAAAAAAAATAAGTAAAGTAATAAAGTTAGGAGTAAAAAGTTAACACTTAATGATACTTCATGTATACTTATTCCAATAAAAATAATAATCTATCTTAATATATAAAATAAGATTTTAACCAATTGGATAGTGTACGATATATTTTATTTTATTAATAAATGAATAATATATGCATTTTCATTGCGTTGTTTGTTTTATAAATTACAAAATATTTACTAATTATCATATTCTTACAAATAGTAGGACGTGTGGTAGGTTTAATGTTAATAAAGTTAAATGGAAGAAGAGAGAGAAAGAGAAGAAGAAGTGTTTAATCAACGATCATATGTAAACGATATACCTTTGATAACATTTATTGTTAATATTGCTTTTATAGGAATATTAAATTTATGTTACATTTCAAAAAGAAAGACAAAGAGAGAGAGAGAGAGAGAGAGAAAGAGAAAATTTCAGACCTTCGACCGTTCATTAATTTCACGAAGTACGATAAAATTGTGTAAAGTAACTTTGTAAACTCAATAAGGAGAGAAAGAGTGAGAGAAAAGTAGCTTGTTTCTCTTCTTCTTTACGATTTTACTTTAGTTGTTTGAATTATCGCGTTTTCTCTCTCTCTTTCTCTCTCTCTCGGTACGTACAATTTGGTATTAGTAAGAGTAATAAAATGCATAGGCCTTTTAAAAGAGCTAGGAGAGTTTCGAAACTATCTGTTTATTTTATAAATAGTAGTAGTAGTAGTAGTAGTAGTACAATAGTAATAGTAATAGTAACAGTATTCTCACACAATTTGTATAATTAACTGTAACGAAGGAAGTTTTATCAGCTGATACGCTCGACTCGTTTTGTTTATTCAACTTCACACCGAGCTATGAGTGTTTATTTCTGTTATTTATTTTTGTTGCACTTCTATTCTTTAGGATATAATTATGAGAGTACAGTTTTAAATCAGAAATACAAAAAATAATATACAGGGTGGTCCATGCAACGTATACACCGTTATAACTTCCAAAATATGGAATATATATTGTTTTATTATTATATTGATTATTAGATATTTCTTAATATGTATGAAGATTATGCACGAGTCCAAGTGTGACTGTAAACTCTTTATATGTATATATATATATATTTTTGCTTTTAGTTTTTTATTCTTTTTTACTTATATTTTCAATTTTTCCTTTCGTTCGTAACATATTCACGAATACGAGAACGGTGATTCTATATTTTCAACGAAATACAACGAACGTTCTCCTTCTTTCTCTTTCTCTTTGTCTTTCTCTTTTTCTTTCTCGTATTTCGAAAAGAACGAACTTCCTCTCACGAAAACAGACGGTACAGAACGTGCTTCGAAAAATTCATAACCATCTACTAGCTGGCTAGCTGGTTACATACGACACTCGACCTTTTCTATGTATAATGTGCATGTTATGCTATATAGCTATATATATATAGCCCTTATATATATAAACGTGTATGTACATCATCACGCGGTTTGTAAACTTGTTCGTTGCGTATGATTTTTTTTTTATTCGTTGGGTAGCTGATGGAAGGTTGTAAGTGGAAGTGGGGAAGATGGGGTGGTGATGGAAGAAATAGCGAAAAAGATGGAATCTGGCCGCGAAATATAACTTTGATACGATAAAAATGTTAAAAGGCAAAAAAGAGGCTAATAAAATATCGGCCCTTTTTTGCTCGGTTGAATTTTTTAGTTAAAATTTTTCAACTTGTCTGGCGCATTTCATTCGTCTGATGAATTAATTTGTAATATTAAGAAAAAGAAGAAAGAGGGTGTACGAGCGAAGAATATTTCACTGTAATATCGAATAATTTGTATCAATGAAAGTAGGAGAAATAAAAAAAAATATATCAGACAAATCAATTTAATAAATAAAATAGAGGAAATAAAATATGCATATGTATTTAATTTAATAAATTATCAAATAAAATAATAATATGAAATATATAAAAATATATTTTTAAAATATGCATCTACACAATGTAACAAATTGAAATAAAAGAAATTAAAAATAAATTAAAGGAAGGAATAAAAATCAAAACGGATAATATTTTATTTTACTTTATTTTACGGGATTAAGCCCATTTTAATATAAAAATACAAAATACAATTATAAGAAGTCAAGACGTAATACAGATTAAAGATTATAACACACACTGAAAATAATTTCATATAAAAAATATTGATTAAAAAAAATATATATATATATACATACACATATGTAACATGTAAAACAATTGGCTTAAACACACTATCCTGTATTAAAAGCAAATCTTTTTATTTCGATACAAACGTTCTAAACGAGAAAAGTCAAGCACCATAGGCTTTCAGAAATAGCAAGATATCCTTCTCTCTCTCTCTTTCTCTTTCTATTTTACTGTAACTCGTGTCGAAATTCGGGCAATCAGTGGCACTTCTTCGGCAGAACGAGAAGAGGAAGGTTCAATACATAATCTCTCGCTCCACTTGCTTAGAATGGGATTGAAGGTTGTTCGTAATAGTAGTGGTAGGTAGTAGCTAGAATCTAAAGGGATATAGGGGATGTGAGGGGGGAAGTAGTAGCTGGTATATAAGGAAGAAGAAGAAGAAGAAGAAGAAGAGAAGAGGGTAGAAGCTGCCGGAAGGATTGTCGGGAAGCGGGCGATTTGAAATTCGGTTACAGGCCTCGTTACCCTCGTTTCGCACCCCCTTCAGGCTTCTATTTCTCAAGAAAAAGAGAGAGAGAGAGAGAAAGAGGGAAGAACAGCTTTGAAAGTACCTTACCGTTGTGCTACAATAAAAGAAGAAGAAGAAGAAGAAGAAGAAGAAAGAGGATGAGACAGAGAGAGAAAGAAAGGAGACTTTCTCAACTTGTTTTCACGAATCGTTTGTGCCAGAAGAAAATCTATGCGTGTTCAGTTTAAGCTTCAGTTTTCTATACTTTTCTCTTAACTTTTCTTCTCCTTCCACCTTTCTTCTTTATTTCTATTTTATTTTATTTTTCGTTATTGTTTTTACTAACAATAATGGGAAAAGAGATTTGAGAAGAATTATCATAACTTCCTTCTATCTCACCCCCATTTCTTTTAACATTTTTCTATCTTCTTAATTCTTTTATCTATCCATCCATCCATCCATCTCTCTCCCTCTCTCTCTCTCACTTTTCTTCTTCTCTTTTAGGTTTTAGTTCCATCTACGTTGTGAAAATTGTCGATTTTTCTTTAAGAGATGATCTATGAAAGATTGGATCTGAAAATAATACGAACTTGTCGAGTAGTGAGGTGGTTAGGGGATTCTCCATCGTTTTTTTATCTCTCACCAAATGTTACCCTAACATATTTTTTACAAACAAGAATAAGACGAAAATGTTATATGAATTAAAGGAAGGGTAGAGTATAAGCTCTCTCAGAAAATGGATTTTTTTGTTTGCATTTTTTTATAATTAAACATTTGAAAAATGTTGTATCAAAATTTCAAGTCAATCAGAGAAAAACTCTTAAATTTATTGACCTATAAGCTGTTTTTTTTTTTTTTTCTTTACTTTTTTAAAGTTTAACAAAACTTGAAACGTGTTTTTCTAGAAACCACGTTTTCAAAGATTTGTTCAAACTACTGTACCGATTCTATTTCAATTTTGTACACACTTTCTATATACAGAAAATGTTCCCCAAGGTTTTGTTTTTAATCTCCAGTCACTTTCCGTTTAAGAAATGCATCAATTTCAATCCGTTTGACCAAAATTTCGCAGATAAAAATTCGATTCATCGTGTTTCTGGCACCCAAACATCGAGCTTTCTTTTTGAATCTAGCTTTGTGGAAATGGTTTAAAACTGTTTTATGGTTGATCTTTAGCTTCTGAGTAATACTATGATTACTAACATGCCGGTCAACTTGGATTATTTCTATGATCTACATTTTCAATGACGGATTTGACTGCATGTATGAGGTGCATCTTTAACATTCAAAATATCTCAATGGAATCAGTGAAACTAATTGGCTGTTACAGTATCAGCTGTGTGTGTGTTTATATGTATACATACACATTTAATATTACATTCATTTCTATTCGTCAACTCGAGTAATACTCGTATTCGTTATTTGATATCCGAGAACTTCTTTATCGAGATTATTACATACAATAATTTTATCTTCTTCTTCATCTTCTTCATATTTTTTTTTTTTTTTTAAAGAACCTTATTAAAAATAGAATCGTGAATGAAAAAAGAGGAAAAAAAATAGAAGAATAAAAATTCTCGTTAAAGGAAAGAGAAAGAAAGAGAAGAAAAAATATTCTTTTTCATAATTCTCGAAGAAAGTTTACTGGACGATTTTCTTAGTTGGTACTTCACGTACTTTTTAAAGATCATAGAAAATAAAAAGAAACATAAGAAGAAAAGGGATGAATCTCTTTGTAAGTTGCCAAAGTTTAGACTAAAAGTTCGTTTCATAAGAATCAGCCTGGTTAGAGAAAGGGTAATGTCTTTTTCTTTTCTTTTTTTTTTTCTCTTTTCGTTCTATATTTTCTTTTTTCTTCTCTCTTTCTTTTTATTACTTTGGGTAAAAGTTTGTTAAAATCTGTTGCACGTGGAGAGAGAAAGAGAGAGAAAGAAAAAGAAAGTTTTATTTTTGTTTATTTATTTTTGTTTTTTCTTTTTTTTTACCAAGTTACGTTTTATATAAAGAAGATTTTTCTGTTGGCAAGTGTTTGCGACACGTGTAATACTCGTGTCTTCTTCTTTTCCAACCTGGTTTTCTTTATTTTCTTTTATCTTCTCTTCTCTTCTCTTCTCTTCTCTTCTTTTTGCTTCTTTTAATAATCACAGTTAAATATTATTTTTTATTTTCAAAAGAGAATTAGAAAAAATAATGATAAGAGTAAATTGTTTCAAAGCTAACGTTGTTAATAGTAATTAAAATAATCTTTATCAACAAAAATGTACATCCTTTTAATTGAATTAATTGAGAAAAAAAGAAGAGGAAGAAGAAGAAGAAGAGAGGCAGGGAAAAACGACGAAGAAAATATCGTAGAAATATTTTTCGAGGGAATATAATTCGTACGAATAAACATTTTAATTGGTCAACTGTTAATATATTTACGACGACGATGATGATGATTATGATGATAATCACCTAAATTATATTATCTGATCGTTGATACGGTAATATTTTTGTAATTATTTTCTCTTTTAAATTTAACTCTTCGTCAACATTAATTACATTCAAAACGTGTAATTATCAGTTAACATTAAATACGTATTACGTCGTTTTAAATGAAAAGTTTTTATAATGTTATAATTTTATAATCGACCAATTAAACATTTTTTATGCGTTAAAAGAAAGATAAACAAACCATTAAATTATATTAGCATAATTTTTCTATCCAACGTATAATTAATATGGAATAATAATTACATTAAACTGGAGAAGAAGGGGAACGTTTAACAATATTTTATCGAGCATAAACAAAATGAAAAATAATTTTATAATAATAATAAGAAGAAGATGAAGAAGAAGATGAAGAAAATATCTATATCCAAGATGGTATGATATTTCATGAAAGTAGTCATAGTAGTAGAAGTAGGAAAGTAGAAGTAGAAGTAGAAGTAGAAGTAGTAGAAGTAGTAGAAGTAGTAGAAGTAGAAGAAGAGCTTTATCGCGTTGTTTTTCGTCGGCTTGAGGCAATCGGTGCGTGAAATTCAATGGCTTCACGTTCCACTTGTATTCATTGCCCAACGGCATCGTCTTTACGAAAGGAAGCTTCGAAAATGCTCTTATGTTAAAAAAAAATGAATAAAAAAAAGATATAGAGAGAAAGAGAAGTGAGTGAAAGGATTTTTGTAACATTTTCCAAATCATTATTTCTCCCTCTGTCTCTCTCTCTCTCTCTCTCTCTCTCTCTGTATTTCTCTAGTATAATAATAGAAATAAAATAATAATACACTTATTAATAATATGCATAGAGAGATTCGTTTGAATAAATTTATCAATTGTGAGAGAATATAAAATAATAAGAATTATTAATTATATTGCTGCTTGATTATTATTGATAATAAAAAGATCCTTGCTTTAACTCGACCTTGGATCGGATTTCAAGAACCAGGTACAGGTCTAGACCAAGTACTCTGGATCAGTTATGCCGTTGTGTTTTGATGAGAGTCAGAGTAGTTTTGCATTAAATGCAAGTTAGGTATGTTCTGTGTCTATGTGAAAGTATCCAGCTTAATTGATTTTTGTAGAGGTATGTATGTTTTTGGGTGCAAGTCAATTATTTTTAAGAGATTATGAAGTGTTTTTGGTATGATACCGGTTGAGGAGATGATTATGGGTACTATGTTGATGGTTTCTTGATGCCACATTTGTTTATTATTATTATTATTATTATTATTATCATCCATCATCATCATGATCGTGATTATTTTTAATTATTATTCGAAATCATAGAATATAGGAAATATTTATTAATGTACAAGTGGAATTTCAATGAGTTTTTCTCGTTATAGGGAAACTATCGTACAATGAGAATAAAAAAATAAAAAAAAAAACAGAATGAAGAAAAAAAGAATCGTTAAAGTAGTGGTCTCTTCTTCTCTCTCATTAAGAAAGTTCCATCGTTTGTATACGAACCCAGTTCATTCTCTCTGTCTCTTTTTCTTTCTCTCTCTCTCTTTTCCTAGTCTCGTTCGTTATTTCACGAATCACAAAGAGTCTTGTAAAAAAAAGTAAAAGAAAGGAAAAAAAATTACTTCTTCCACGAAATCTTTCGCGTTGAAGGAAAACTCGAAACTTTTCTTTTAACACCATTCCCCTACAAACCCTCTCCCCAACTCCCACACTTTCTTTACTCTTCCTCCTTTGATTTCTTATCTTTTTGTTTCTATTTTATGTTTGTCTCTTTCTCTGTTACTTTTTATATATTTTGTGTTTTAATTCAACATCTTTTCTCTTTCTCTCTCTCTCTATGTGTGTGTTTATGTTTCTGTGTGCTGTTGCTGTCTGATTTACTAACTCTTTTTATTTTCTCTTTAATTTATCTTTCTCTCACTTTCCATTTCTGTTACTGTCTGATTCATCGTTTCTCTTTTTATTTTTAAATTTTAATTTATTCTCTTTCCCTCTTATCCATTTATTTCTATTTTTGTTTTTCTTATTAATTAGTCTCCCTCTCTTATTTTTTTTCTTGCTGTCTTGCTGTCTATTTCACAGAGGTTTACTATTTTATTATTTTCTTTTTTAATACATTCTTCCTCATCTTTTTATTTCTATAATTTGATTTTTTCAATTTGTCTCTCCTACTTTCTGTTGTTATCTAATTTATTGTTTCTTTTTATTTTATATTTTATTTCTTATTTATTTTATGTTTGTTTTTAATTTGTTTCTTCCTTTCTCTTTCTCTGATTGTTTCTGTTGTTGTTATTATTTCTTTTTCATTTCCTCCCTTAGTTGGGTATAGGATGTGACAACGAAAGCTCGGAGACAAGGGCAACATTGAGATTCACTCTCCGAAATTAAAGCTCGTTCTTCTCGTCGGCTGAACATATATAGAAAGGTACCTACTATTCCAACTTCCTTCTTTGTCGTGTAAAAAACGAACGGAGGAGTCCCGTCCTTTCGATCCTTCGTCGATCGAACTAAATGTTAAGAGAAAGAGAGAGAGAATGAGAAAGAGAATGAGAGAGAGAATGCGAGAGAGAGATTCGAGGAAACTTTGAAAAGCAACGACGGTAACCATCCTTTCCATCTACCCTCCTCCTTTCCTCCACCAATCACCCCTGTCCTGCTCCCATTCTCTTCCTAAAAGCTAAAACTTTTGAAATTACTCGAGTAATCTTCTTTTGAAAATGAAATGCTGATCGGGGAAAATAAATATTAGAATTAGTTTGGTAACTGTTTAATAATTATTATCATATCTACGATAATAGAATATTTTTCAATGAAAGATCGAGTAAAGAAAAATAGGTTTTATTATAGAATACTAACTTTTCTGTTTTCGTATAATCGATAAATTAAATGACAATCGGATTAACGTTGTTAATATTATTTAAAATCATTTAACAAACCTTTTTTCTTCTTCTTCTTCTTTGTATCACTATTTAAAAAACACTTTGTATAAATGTCGATCAGAAAATATAAGCTTAATTTTAACTTCCAAATAAACGACTCATATATAAATTTGATATGATTAAATATATTATTTATCATAATATATTACTATTTTTAATATATCGTTTTTTTTTTATATTTCTGTTTAGAATTGTGTTAATTCGTAGATCAATAATAATTTTCTATATTGAGTAGAGAATTGTAAAAATGAGATATTTCAAACGAAAGATGTAAGACCAAATAAACTAAATAAAATAACAGAGATAAAGAAATAAAGTTGTGCATGCATTAGGTTTGAAGTAAACTTACTTACTTACTTACTTACTCACACACACACACATGTATGTATGCATATTACACATATATATTTAAAAAAAAAATGCATAGAATTCGTACTAAAACTTGTTATTCGTCCATAGCTCGTGGCTATTCTCACAGATGTGGAAGACAGTTAGAAGCAATCATTCTCGTTTTAAGCTTCGCGAACGGTCTTGCATCCCTCTTCTTTATCTTTTTATTCCTTTCTTTCTTACCATCTTATTCCACTTACACCACTTTTTCTTCCTATCCTTCTTCTTCTTCTTCTTCTTCTTATTCTTATTCTTTCTTTTTATTACAACCCCAACCATTCTTCTTCTACTCTCACATTTTTCTTTTTCTCTCATTTTTTTTTCTATTTTTGCCTCTTCTTTTTCTTTCCCTTACCTTCCCATCCTCCACCCCCTTTCTCTCTCTCTCTCTCTCTCTTATTCGTCTGGAGAAACGTTATTTTTTGTTTTTTTTCTTTTTCTTAGTACGTACACCAGGAACGACAGCAAATGAATTCGTGGCTTTGAATGCAAATTGGCTTAATTCGTTTTTCAGTTTGAATTTACTCGTCGACAATTTCAACGAATTTTCTTCACACCACCACTACCTCCTCTTCCTCCTCGTCTTAAACCTTCTTCTTAACCATTTCCACCCATCATTTTTATCTCTGTCTATCTTTATCTTTTTCTTTTCTCTGTTTCGAACAACTTTATTCTTTCGATAAATATTTTTCTAACGAAACTTTCTCTTTCTATCTCTTTGTCGTGGTTAGTGGTAATTTTGATTAATTGCAACAGGAATCGAGAGGGGAAAAGTACATCTAATCTTTTTAACATAGTGATTTGATATTTGTTATTTATTATTATTTTAAATTTTTGTTTTGTGTTTCTTTTTTTCAAAACTTACGTTTTGTATTTATCCTTTTTGTATTTTTTGTAAATCGAGAAAAATTCAAGCGTGAAAAAAAGTTTTAATTCGTTTAAAGCGATAGAAAAGTCAAGATAACGTTACGTTCGTTTTTATCTGTCTATTAATCTATCTATCTATCTATCTATCTATGTGTCTTTCAACCTATTCGTAGTTTTCTGTTTGAAAAGCTACTTTCAACACTCTACGATGGAAGTTAATGTAACGATAACTTGTTAAGTTCCTATAAGTTGGCACAGTTCTTTTCGGATAACATGTTAATGAGAAAGAAAATTTATTCCAAAGATAGATCGAATCGAATTTCATCTTCATATTTCATCTATTCACGTTTATGTTTTTTTTTTTTTACTTTTCTAACTTTTATATTCCATCCAGTCTCCAATAAAATCATAATAATAATAATTATTATTATTATAATAAAAATAAAATGATATTGTGCTGAGGATCACATTTAATTGCAAATTTTTGTGTTTTAACTCCAGTGAAGTGAATCAATGAAATAAAAAAGAAATAGATTAATATGGGAATCTCATTTGTACAGTCCAGAATCAATCTTTTTATATATTTACTTATGTTTTAGAATTTTTAATAAAATAGTAATAATGGTAGTAAAATCCCAAGTCCAAATTTTTTGATCAACCATTTGTTTTGTTTGATTTTTTTGTTTGTTCATTTTAATGCAACGTTTTCGAATGTTGTTTTCTCTTACTGTATATTCATTCTTTTTCTTTCTCTTGGTCTATCTTTTAGCAATGATTGCAAACGGCACGATCTTACGAGATTACGTAAAAAGAGTAAAGCAAGTTTGTTGAGTAGTAAACTCCGTTGAACAAAGGGGAGGCCCGAAGGATTAGGAAATAAGAGAAGGAATGGTTTCAAGTGAGATAAACATTTCCGTCCTGCAATGCCTTCGGGCCATCCACTTCGTTTCTTCTTCCATCTATCCATCCTTCCTTCAGTCCTTCATTTAGTCCTTGGGTAGGACTCCAGAGATCTTTGACTGGAACGCAACGAAAGGATTATGAAAATGGATAAAGCTGAGTTAAAAATTCCTTTCAAACTTAGGGTCAAAACACAAAAAGAAAGAAAATTGGCAGAATTTTAAGTAATATTTTCCTTCCTTCTGCACATATTCCTCCACATTGCAGTTATAGTTTCTTGAATTTTGTGTGATTTTAGAGAGAACTAAGTTTCGGTTGGAATTATTTGTCTTTTTTATTCTCTCATTCGTAGAAAAGATTATTCAAAATCTTATTTTTATTTTATACGAATAATCATCTTTCCAACGAGCATAAATCTGAAATTGTTTGATCGATATTTTGTAAAATATCGATCACTACAGTCATCTATCGAAAAAAATAATAGATTTCTTTTTCCTCAACCTAATACTTGTACGATTTCTTTTTATTTTCTTCTGTTTTTTTTTCGTAATTATATTAAAAAATCCAATTTTCATGATAGAAATTAATCAGAAAAGTTTGGTTTGTACGTACCCTTTTTCCATCGGGTTTTCACCTTTCCATCTTGTTCTCATCCATTTGTTCTTTTAATCGACCGTTCGAAATCGTGTTAGTGGCAGCTCGAATCGTTCGTAAAGCTTCTGTCGAGTTTCTCTAAGAGTAATAAGTCCTACAGGAACAAAAAAACCGAGAGAAAGAAGAAAAATAAAGAAGAGGAAGAAGAACAAGAAGAATAAGAAAAAGAAGAAGAAGAAGAAGAAGAAAAAGTGAGCCAGGGATAGAAATAGAAATAGAAAGAAATAGAAAGAAAAAGAAATAGAAAATCGATATCTATCATCGATATCACGTGAAGAGAACAGATATATCTTCTCCAGGACACTCTGAAAATTCCGATAGTTTGAATTTTTATCTTCCATCTCTTTCCCTACCTCTCTCATTTTCCCTTTTTTTTTTATTTCTCATTTTCGTTCTTTAATTTATTAAATTCCCTGGACGTGTTTGCCCAACTCGTTAATCCTTCTCTATTTTCTTTTTTTTTAACTAAATCGATAAAACTTTGGTATCGATCGTACCGTTTCTCTCATTTTCCCCTTTTTGTTTTCCTCTCTTCTTCTTCTTCTTCTTTTTCGTTCTCATCAATTTTTTAATGAATTAATACGAACTCGGTTATTCGAGATGATTATTATCAATGTTCAACTATGACCATTTTGTAATTGTTTAATATTCATGATATTATTTATTTTAATATTCAGGTTTGGTACATAAAAATGTGTGTCATCAATTATCCAAAGTATTAACATCATTTTTAATCTCATTTATTAATAAACGTGCATATCGTAAGTGCATAAATTTATTATAAATATTAATCAATTTAAAAGTAACGAATAGAACACGTTCAACTGGTTTTTTTCCATGATTAGTTTTACGTTAAAAGGAAAAATTCATTTATCTAAAAATAAACAATACACGTGCTCGTATATGACGTCGATCAAAATTTTGGTTTAAAACAAAAATGTAATTTAAACGTACCAATAGATTTGTAATCGGTCAGTGTGGTTGATTTCTTTCAATATATTCATAGGATAGGGATGTGGAGTAATAAAATAAAATAAAAGTAACATACAACCGAGTGCGAATAAAATTCAACATTAATCCAACAATAGATTTGTTTTCTCTTCTTTTTTTTTCGCTTCCCCTCCCCCCTTTCAAGGGAAACAAAAAAATATCGACGAAATTTTGCAAATTCAAAATTGATGACACGATTGTTTTATTTTTCTTCAAAAATATTCACGTATAAATTCATTTACAATCTCGATCGATGGTGTGTCGACTGACAAATGAAATAAAACAGAAGAAAAGTAGGAAAAAGAAATTCTACGATTATTATTCTAACATTAAAATGATAAATATCGTCAAATAAAAATATTTTTCTTTTATTTTATTCTAAATCAAGGCTAATTTCATAATTACTGACACATTTAACAAGAATACTCGTTACTCGAGAATACTTGCGAATATTTCAATTATTTTGATGGAAAACAAAGTATTTGATTACACGTTTGAGTTAAACTTTGCAATCTTAAATAAACAATTATACAAAACAGGGATACGTATATATGCATATACAGGAAAGGATATCCAAACTATCTTACTTTGATGATGTGTAGACACAAACATAAACACAAACACACACACACATACACATACACATACACAGGACATACGTACACATCTATGCAATGTCTACAAGTGGGAGGAACGAGGCAAGAAAACAAGTAAGTGAGAAGATTCTATGAGTCATTCGAACAAGTTTCTTGTTTACTACGTCTATGTATCGAATGCGCATGTGTAACTACCCAGCAAGCAAACTTAACTTCCGGTGATCGAAACTTTGTTGAAATAACTACCCTTGGATGGTGGCTTTGTGAAGACAAAACTTAACCGGCAATATATTGTACATTAAAGGAGACACGATGTTCGTTCCCCTACACACCCTCCTACTCTCCCTTCTTCCTTTTCTTACTCAAGAAATTGAACGTCAGATCTACTAATAATCTTAGATAATTTATTACGATATCTATACAATATATCTTATTATAGGTGCTGGAATTAATTCATAGCATTTTTCAAGAGATGAATAATGATTTATTTTAAATGAAAATACTTCTTATTGCTTGTTTTTGAAGATAAAAATAGAATACTGTAATACTCATCTCTTGTAAAACGCTACGAATTAATTTCAATATTGGTAATTTCAATATTAATTTCAATAACTGGGTAATATATCTCTTAAGTTCTCTAAACTCTTCTTCTTCTTCTTCTTCTTCTTTTTACAATCAATTAATTNACTCTCCCTTCTTCCTTTTCTTACTCAAGAAATTGAACGTCAGATCTACTAATAATCTTAGATAATTTATTACGATATCTATACAATATATCTTATTATAGGTGCTGGAATTAATTCATAGCATTTTTCAAGAGATGAATAATGATTTATTTTAAATGAAAATACTTCTTATTGCTTGTTTTTGAAGATAAAAATAGAATACTGTAATACTCATCTCTTGTAAAACGCTACGAATTAATTTCAATATTGGTAATTTCAATATTAATTTCAATAACTGGGTAATATATCTCTTAAGTTCTCTAAACTCTTCTTCTTCTTCTTCTTCTTCTTTTTACAATCAATTAATTAGAAATAAAATCAATTATTATTATCATCGATTATATAAAGATTCATTTAATTCAATCGCGAGTTATATTCAAACATCGTATAAAAGTTTAATTAATATTTCATATTAATCATCTTAAAACTTTTGACCTTTTTAGAATCTGTGTGTATATGTGTATGTATGAGAGAGAGGGAGAGAGAGAAATAACGAGAAAATAGTTGCATTACATTTGATTAGAAAACGAACTTAAAACGTGTACACCACTTTGTCTGCATGTAAAATAGAAACAGAAACTTTGGTAATTTACCTACTCGAAAGTTTCTTTACATTGGGTGTTATCAAAATTATTATTATAAGTTCTTCCTCTCTTTCTCTTTCTCTCTTTCTTCTTCTCCATCATCTTTAATTTGAAAATCAAGTTAATTATCGATTAGCATATATTTTAAAAATTATTTCCAGAGTTATACTCGTCAAAAATTGTACAAATAAATATATGAATATTTGTTATACATATATATTCTACAAATATACTTGTTTTTTTTTTGTGAAAACAGGATTCTCCAATATATTTAAAATGTCAAGAGAACGCGTAGATTTTTGTTATTAATAAAAAATATAACAAATATATACACACGTACGAATATCGTTCCATGTTGGCATATCAGTATTTTTTATTTTTTCCTTTCTCTCCTATTCTTTTTAATTTTTTATATTTTATATTTGATTTTATATATTTTTTTAATTTTAATTTTTTTTATCTTCCCTCTCAAACCCGTAAAAACGTACGCTCTCGAGAAAATAATTTGTTTTTATATTTATTTTTTCCTTTCTTTTTTATTCTCTCGATATGGTACACACACATACACACACACATATAGATAGACACACACGAATGCATACATACAAGAAATCTGAAGTACTATGTTTACCAACTAATTACACATTCGCTATGTAAATTCTGGAAAGGTAAAGCTTTGGGGAGTTTCCATTAACTTCGATTCTTTCCTTTCCTCTCGTTTTACTTCATTCTCCTTCCTATCTTTTCTATCTTTTTTAATTTCTTTTTTTTCTTTCTTATCCTTTTTATCTATCCATCTCTCTCTCTCTCTAACTAGTCTAATTTTTTTTCTTTCAAGCAATTCTAACAAACTCCCAAGATGCACGTTTGTCTCGAGCCCGCTTTTTCGCCTTCTTCCCTCCTCTTCTCCTCTTCAGTCCTCTCCTGCTGTTTTCCTTGAACTTTAACTTTTTCGTATAATTCTAACATTTGTCGATCGAAAATCCAAGAAATTTTCTTTTCACTGTAATTTACAACGGGACTCCTTTTCGTACATTTGTAAGTCAAACAAGGATCCTTAAATATGCATATATTTAATCATACAGATTTATCTTATATTTTTTTCTTCTTTTATAACTAAAAATAAGATGTGTGAATATTTGAAAAATGAATAATGGAATGATTATAATGGAAACAATCATGTACGTGTTTTTTAAAGAGTATATCGATTCTTTTTTTTAATCTATGAGATATTCTTTATCAATAATATTTGTTTTCTTATAAATTAAATGTTAACAACTATCTTCGGTATAGAATTAACAATTTGAAATTCAAACTTTGGAGTGCATTTACTATATAATAATATTATAAGATTTCTTTCTCTCTCTCTCTCTCTCTCTCTTCAAAGGTAGGGTTGTCGTTTTAAAGAAATGGCAAAGAAAGATTTCGATGCAGTTAAGTGCATTACGAGCTCGACATTGCAGAGATTTTGCTTGCCTGCCTTTAGCAGACTTTTCCAAGCTTTCTCTCTTTCTCTTTCGTTCTATCTATCTATCTATCTATCTATCTATTTATCTATCTTTCTCTCTCTCTCTCTCTCTCTCTCTCTCTCTCTCTCTTTAGCTTTCTTCTCATTGGTTCACCAAAGAAAGAAATCGGATTTTCGAAGGCATGCCTTCCTCGTCTTACCATCAACCAAAGTGCTTCTTCTTTTTATTTTTCTTCTTCTTGTTTAAAGTCAGAAAGATAGAAAAAGTACAAACAAACTAACAAAATTCCTATAATAATAATAATAATAATAAAGATATTATTAACGAAGAAGATAAATATAAAAATGAAAAATAGAAACTTTAAGTAATATGGACAAAATTATTTTTTTTAATATATATAAATACACATAGAAAAAAAAAACAGTATGTAAAAAGAGAAAATAGTCAAAGTGATGGATAAGGAAAGGAGAAATACATTATTCGAAGGGACCATAACTCTAAATGAAATTCCCTTTTTCGTTGAGCGAAGTACGTTGAATTATTTTAGACTTGTTAATGCAATTCCTTTAAAAGCTCACTGTGCATCAACCTATGAAAGAAAAAGATGAATAGTGTTTAAGAAATAAGAGACAGAAGATGAAAAATACAAGGTATACGTATACGTATGATAAAAAGAAAACTACTATACATATATCGTTTTTTCTATAATATTTACTATACTTTATAGCACTATACTTATTCACTTGTATTTCATTGAATATCTGTGCTTTCTATGGAACCAGGATAATCATCATCCATCCTTCCTCATTCTTCAAAAATATTTCATATTTAATATACCCATAAGCAAAAAAATATATTTCACGTACTATAATAATCCATAAATTCTTATTTCTATTTTTGATCTTGAAAAAAACACAGTTGGAAAAGTATTGTAACGTTTAAAAGAATTTTCTTTCACATTTTCTTTCTTTTTTTTTTTCCTCTCCACCGGTGAGATTTTATTTTGAAATGTGTAGGAAAATGCCACCAACACTACCCACCATCATCACCGTCACCGGATATCTTCGTTACTTTGAAATCTCTCACGGATCGAACGAGAATATCCGGCTTTCTTCTGCTAGAAGCAGAGAAAACCAATCGGATTATTAACGTTCGTATGTACCTACCTTATACTACGTAAAGGTAATATCGTCGAACAGGAAACGATGGGAAACGTAAAGAGAAACATAGAAGAAAAAAAAAAAGAAAGGAGAAAAAAATAAATAGAAAAAAATAAAAAGAGGAAGAAAAAGAGAGAGAGAGAGAGAGAGAGAAGCAAGAGGATTAGATCGAAGTTCGTCTTCAACAAACATAGTCCAACATAGTTTTACGACGTCGTTCAGTTACATAGTATCTCTCTTGTAACATCGATATACAACTTTGAGATCTGCCCTCGTAAATTCTGTTCGATCGAGAAACGTAAGAACGATATATACGTTTGCAATATACCCTACGAAATATACCTTTATCGATAAACAGGATAGGAGTCAAATATTTTTTTTTTATCACTTGAGATATAAATTTAAAAACAAAGAAACAAATGTTATTCTTAGAAATTTGTTTGGTTCTATTTTTATAATACAGTAATTGATATTTTATTATAAATGTTGATAGAAAAATATTTGAAATACTTATACACACGATAAATACCAGCCTATTAAATATTAATAATAATAATAAAGGGAAAAATGTCTTCTTTTTCTTTTTTCTTTTTTTTTGTTTTTGTTTCTTTCCATCTTATTTATTTTCTTCGAGTTTTCTTTAAAAATAAGCCCATTTCGATTTACGAGAAGCCGTGAAACGGGCCGATGATAACGGGAAAGCTCGTTGCTGAAAGCCGTTCGCCTTTCGTGAGTTTATGTAAAGAAACGATTTTTCTCTTCAAAGAGAGAGAGAGAGAGAGAAAGAGAGAGAGAGAAGATACGTGTATCATAAACGAGGAAAGTGGAGGACCGATAAAACGCTTCTCGCTATGTCGAAAAAAGTCTTCGTTTCGTTTCTCGAAAATGGAACGGATTAGTTGGTAAAGAAAGAAAAAAAAAAGGAAAATCTCTGATGAAGCTTTCCAATAATCACTAAATTCGATCAGAGTCTTAAAGGTAGGATATAAACGAAGATATAAATAATTCTGAGAAATAAATCAATAATCGTTGATATTGAAAATTTAGATTGATGGATAAACAAATTATTATCATATTAGAGAAAAGAAATTTAATTAAATAATTAAATTGCATTTTCAAATTAAATTATTTCGAATGATATTTGATAGACGTATCAAAATTCCAATTGGAAGGTATACAAATGGAAACAATGATAATTTTATTGTTTATGCAATAAGAGTTTGATTGAAATAACATAAATGAACTTTAGTTTCAAATATTATAATTTTATTAACGATCGTTATATTACGATTAAATAATAATTATTAAACAATTAAATAAAGTAATGTAATTTATGTTTTTCTTTTTTTATTTGGTATGATACACAAGCGAGATGTGAATGATTTATCTTCGAATAAGATTCTGACCAAATAAGAGAACAGTGAATGTATTTATGTTTTCTTTTTTCTTAATTCTTAATTCTTTGAAAAGAAACATAGAATGGTTAGACGTTGCAACCTTAACGATAATCGAGAAACATGCGTGGAAACTTGGCTTCCTTTCGTTATTTTCCCTCAGAGAAATGAAAAATGTTGGATAGAAGAAAATAGAAAGAATAGGGAAAAGAAAATAAAAGAAAATAGAAGAAAGAAAGAAAGAAAGAAAGAAAGAAAAAAAAAGTCATGTTACATTTTTTTTGATGCCTCTTACATTGGTAGAAATTTTATCCAAGATCTTTTTTCAACAAAACTTTTCAAAGAGTATCTTACAACAAAGCTATGATTACTTTTTTTTCTCCTCTACTTACTTACTATTTTTCTTATCCCTTTTTCACAAGTTTTCTAATAGTTTTACGATAGGTTCTTTCGAACACTTGATCCACTTTCTAATGGTTCTATTACTTTTATTTCAAATTTTGTACTTCAAAGAAAGAAAGAAAAAGTCTAGGCATCATATTCTCTTTTTACTTCCTTTCATTTAATATATTACAATACTCGAACATTTTTGATTTTATAAGATAATAACTATGATAAAAGGAAGATTCAATTTATGAGGCTTATCATGGTTTCAAATTTTAATTTCTTTTTCTTTCATCTTTTTCTTTCGATATTTTTTTGTACAGCTCATCTAGTTTATATCGTAATTTAAAATAAAAGATTAATATATATATATATATATATATATATATATAATTAACTAATATACAGGTACATATAAAATAATTAATTATAATTAAATTAAATAACACAATTATATATAGAGACAATATAATTATATTAATTCACACAAACATTGTATTATTAACATTGACGAATACATTTTGATACGCATCGTGATTACTTCATAATGTTAAACGTAATTATTATTAATATTATTATTATTATTTATGAATATTTTGATAATAAAATTTAAAAAAAAAACCTTAATCATTGATTAAGTTGAAAATGAATTTTCATAATTAATAATATTATTATTATAAGTTTAATTATACATGACAATCTATATCATCATCATCATAATCATCATCATTTTGATATTTTCTTTTAATCAATTTTTCCTAGAAGAAATTATATCTTCGTTTGTTATAATCTTTATTCTACATTATGTTCATATCTCCATAATCGTATTTTCTTTTTTGCATAAATTGATTTATCCCGTAAAATAAATAAATAAATAAATAAAAATAATGAATACCTATTTTAATATGAAAATCAATTTTATGTTTCTAGGTGGTAACAATGTAAACGAGCCACCGATCCTTGAAGCAGGAGGTTACCCTACAGGTTTACCACTCTCAGAATCGACCAAAGTTGGCACGTCTGTGTTCGTCCTAAAGGGCTACGATCCGGAAGGATCGCCAGTGAAGTATGGCATACAACTCACTGACTATTTTGTAGTCGACCCACGCTCAGGCGCCATCAAGTTAGCAAAGCCCCTGAATCGTGAGGTAAGAAGTCGATCGTTTTACTCTCACTCGAGAACCATTTTTTCTTTTTTTTTTTAAATATATTTTTTGTTTTCTTTCCTCATCCCTCAAGGGAGAGACAGTAAAGAAATAAAAGAAAACTCGCCGTTTAAAAATCTCTTGCCTCTAATACTTTTATTTTCTTTTTATTGAATTTATTAATCACATTTTTTGTTTAGTATACATATTTTATTTAATTTTCATTTATTATTTTAATTAAAAGAAACAGTTGCGATCGAAGAATATTTTAACATTAAATTTATCTCGATTAATATTATTTGAGAGAATTTTGTATTTTTGTATTTTAAATATTGAAGATTTAACTCGAATTATTGTTAATGACATTATTGTTATATTTTATATTATTCTCGGATCAATTGTGAAGGATATAATTATTATTATGCGTTATGGATATTTTTCAATAATTCGATATTAATTGGTTTTATATTTCACCTCTATATTATATTAATTTTAATCTCGTATTCATTAACCATCGGGAGATTAGAATTATGTATATCCAATGTATAAGTATTATAATGCTCATCGTGGAATCGGTTTTGGTTGTTGCTGATACGTTTATCCTCGCGAGAATGTAACGCTTCAGTGAAAACGTTCACGCGTCTCTGGATGCCCTAATTTATGGCACCGAACAAGGTAATCCTAATATCGAGATAGATTATCTAGATATATATAATATATATATATATATTGTATGTATATGTGGAAAATATAGGTATACGGTAATTATGGAATTAACGAGATAGTACTACGGATATCCTTAGTCAATTTATATTTAGAATTACGTCGAAAATATATTTATATTTATTACTTTATGTTCATAATTACAAACATCTCTTTTCACATAGAAGTAATAATACAACGTATTCAATCCAATTCTATAACCTACTTTAAAAAATAAATGTCATTTAACTCTTTCATTACTACCAACCCATATAAGAGTCACCAACACATCCAATCTAATGTATAAAAATATATAAAAATGTATGAAATTTCTAGTATTTATTATTTACAAATAATAATTATCAAAGCATAAACATTGATATTAGAAAAAGAGAGATAGAAAGGGAGAGATAGGAGATATTAAAATCATGGATTCATTACGAGGAATGACAAAAAATAGTCTTTTGAAAAAAAATTTCATTACTTTCCTATTCACTATCTCTGTTTGTCAGTCCTTCTGTCTATCTGTCTGTCTGTTTATTTTTCAAAGAATTTTTTCGAGAAAGGAGAAATAGGAAACGTCTCTGATGATCCTTCTAATTAAGCTCGGAAAGCCGTCTCCATGTAATCGTAGATTATTAATCCAGCATGGAAATAGGTAAAGGGAAACTATGTATATATAGTATAGGGCATCAAAGGAACGACACGTACACCGGTGCTTGATACACGCATCGTTATTTCCGCATTAGCAAGAACACGCGAGCAGACTCTGCAGCTGCTACTCAACGAACGCATAAGCTCAACCAAGTGAGCTATATCGATCGAAAAGAACTTCAAGGATACATTATCTAAATGGAACAATCACGAAATAATAATCTGAAGGCATCGTTAATTAATACAATCGAGATATTATTATTTCATCAATTAATTATATTTCGTCTATGTATCTATCAAGGTTTCGGGTTATCGATTATTCGTGTCTACGAAATTTCAATTAACATTTTTTTTTTATTAATAATAGTTGATAAATAAAATTTTGCACTTTTTTATGATTTTTGTTACGTGTCATTACGATTTTTAGTTCCGAAGATATTCGTGTTTGAATAAACGACGTTGTTATAAATAATTACTTTGTTTATTTATAATCTATTAATTTTTATTAATAATTGATAATAAGTTCAATGAATTGAGAATACTTTTCCCTTTAAAATGACTTTTCAATCAAATCTCTACGACTTATAGTTCCAGAGATATTTCAATACGTATAAAGGTAATTGTTATAAACAATTACTTTATTTATTAATTTTTACGTTATTTTATAAATTACTCGTAAGAAGAATTTTTTTTCTGAGCAAAATAAGATGAATTTCATTCGTAAAGATTTGTTTGCAACAATTTGTTATAAACAAATTGTTTATTAATTATTAACAATAGGATTAAAAAATAGATGAAAGTCTTGCCTTTAAAATGATATATTGTTCAAGCTTCTACGATTTTTAGTTTCTGAGATATTCCCATTGGAAATGTAAGACGTTTACGTTAACACACTGACCTACATAATTCATTCAAAATGGATCAACAACCTACTGACCTATATAAATTCCAAGAATTTACGAACATTTCCATTTTTACTACGATCAGCCGTAGTAGTAGAACTTGAATGAAAAACTTTAAAAAGCAATATCTTTTGAACGGAATATCGTAGAGACATGAAACCACTACCATTTTAACGAGAATTTTATGCTCTATTTATTTAAACAAAGCAACAATATTGTTATAATAAAATCGAATTTGTTAATAATTTTTTAAACAAAAAAAAATTTTTTTTTCGTCAAAAAGAAATAATTGCAATGAAATGATATAAATTTTATTTGGTTTATATTATAAATAAAATAGAAATTATTTATTATTATAATAATTATATAACATATATATTAAACGAAAAAATAGAAATTTAATTATCACTCTCGACACATTGGATTAACCACTCCGTAAAACACACGTCTATATATTTTATTATTATTAATTTTGTACAATCAATAAATAATAAGGTATTTTAATTTTCCATCTTTGATCTTTTGAACAGTTTGAAAATAAGTATATTTATTAAACGTTGATAGGTATGGTAGATGAGAAATTATATTTCTAATTTTAATGACAGTATTGGGCATAAAAAATAGCCTACGAGAGGGTTCTCTGATAATATCGTAGGAAGAAAGATAAATCACTGGATGGATGGAAGGATAGTGCACGTGGTACACCAGCTCGAATATAATTAATTGTCCTTAGGAACTGGAGCTGCGAGAGGTATCAGGAAAAGGGACAACCCGTTCGTCTTCCTTCGCGTTTCAACGAGCCTTTAGGTGGCGTTGACCTCGAAGATGAAATCGTTAATCAAGGATCTCCTTGTATCAGATAATTAATAGACTTTATTGATTAGTCGAGATTAGGGAATTAATTAAACGAATTTATTTAGAACTAAGACTAAGTTACATCGAGTCGTTATTTTCCGTCTAATTCGTTAACTAAAAGCTTAAGTATTTCTATCAAATTTTTATCAAAGTATCTCTACAATTATATATACATACTTATTTTATTCTTTTTTTTTGTTTCTGTTTATTAAATTCCACATTTTAATTATATATCAACAAAATGTCTACATTCATAATAAAAATTTCAACGTAACCAACAGTTACGTGTATTCTTATTTTATCAATCGTGATAGAATTTCAACGTAAATCGTTTCATTTAACTTCACGAAGTATCATCGTATTACAAGTATCCTCTTGATTTATCAGGAATCGTATTAAAAGCACACAGAGACTTAATTTCTAAAAGGAATAATTTCAACATAAATTTCAATGGTGATTCGTGCGAATCTATCGATGAAACGAATAAAATGAGACGTAGAAGAAAAAAGAAGAAAAAGGAAAAAAAGAAAAAACATAAAAAAATAGATATGCAGACAGATAGAAAAGAAGTTCTACGGTGAGGTGGGGGAGGATTGGGGAGAAGAAGAAGGAAAAATAAAAAAGAAAGAAGAGAATATGGATCGAGCTTTCTATTTCAAGCACGTCTCGATCGTAGCTCTCTCGACTTTCCAACTAATTCTAGGAAGAGGAGTAGAGAGAAACCCTTTCCTAGTTGGAGTTTGAGGCACACGAATGTCGGAGAAAAAAGGTGGAGAGGAGGGGAGGGGTGTGGTGATGGTACATCGTTCGAAGAGGCCGATACCAGTCGCATTTCTGCTTCCTACTTATACCTACTACCTATCTACGTGCGTGAATGAGTAACAGAGATGGAATACGAAAGAGTAAGAGAGAGATAGAGAGAGAGAGATAGAGAGATAGATAGATAGATAGATAGATAGATAGAAGGGAATCGTTGTCAAGGAAGGAGAAAGAGAGAGAGAGAGAGAGAGATGGGTACATCGGTGTCAAATTTGTCGGCAAAGCGTAACGCTGCATATAAATCGTATCTACCGGAGGAAGGGTAGTTGGTAGTTGGTAGTTGGTAGTTGGTAGTTTTTTACCCTCTTACAAAGTCTAGTGATTTTTATTCTCTAGCATTTCTATCCTCTTCTTTCTTTTTTTTTTTCTTTTTTATTCCAAGACGAATCGTGCGCACAAGTTTTATCGTTTTTTTTTTCATCCTACTCTTTACCCTCCATTTCTCGAAATAATATTCTATTAAAATATTACGATATGTTGGATTTTTTAAATTGAAATTTTAATCGAATTTATATACGGACGTTTAATATTGAATTAACTCATACGTATTTTATTTGAAAAATATCAGAGAGATATATAAACATATTATATTATATTATTACTCGGATGATTTAATTCATTTTATGAATTTTCAACCCGTATTATTTTTATTTGGTTTATAAATTATATAAGATTTTTACAAATTACCACAATTTTATAAATTACAGGACACTCAGGGTCATTATTTATGACCGCATGTGGTCTTGTTTAGTGTTAATATCCTTTCATTACGGTATACATTGACACGAGATTATCCATTGAATATATTTTATTCGTAAATATTTCTCGATTGATACCATACCGTTGTATGAATCTGTGGGGGACAATTCTTTACATCGACAACCCATATATGGGGGTCGGGTTAGTGGTGGTTTTAATGAAATAACACGTACCGTGTCGAGTCGTTTATGCTCGGACTTTTAATTAAAACCATTTAACGTTTTGACGTATTCAATTTAAATACGTCAACCGTGTAGTCCTCCATCATATGAAAATTACAAAAATATATTTTTATACTGAAAAATAAATGAAAAAGAAACTTTTGAGACGATCTAATAATACCGAGTAGGATTAAAATATCAATTGACGATTATTTCGTAAGAATAAAAAAAAGTTTACCAAATATTTACAAACGTTTGCGTGAGCAGTAGTAGTAGTAGTAGTAGTAGTAGTAGTAGTAGTATTAGGTGTTGGAATTAACTCGTAGCGTTATACTAAAGATGACATGAGTTTTAAAGTATTCTGTTTTCACCTTCAGAAACAAATTTATCGTAAACCAGCTCAAACTTGGTGAACCTAATACTACTTGTCTGACCATGTATAGGCCGTTTACTTATACTACTTGTCTGACCATATATAGAGCGTTTACTTGTAGTACAAGTAAACGTCAAGATAAAGTAAAGAATAGTTAAAGTTCTTTTCAGTGAAAAATTCCAAAAGGCTGCGTCTGCGTTTTTTCAGCGAAAACATGAGCTAGATTAAAAACAAGCGCATGAACAGATAGCCAAAGGTTTGGAGAATACTTTGATATTACTTATTAATGGTTTAGTTAACGAAAAATATTGGTTGCTCAAGATAACGTAAAAAATAGTTGAAGTTCTCGTTAGTGAAAAATTCCAAAAGGCTGCGTCATCGTTCTCTCAGCGTTTTCTCAGCGAAAACTTGAGCTAGATTAAAAATAAGGGAATGAACAGATAGCCAAAGGTTTGGAGAATATTTTAATATAACTTATTAATGGTTTAGTCAAGGTTAAGTATTGGTTGCGTCAAGATAAAGTAAAAAATAGTTGGAGTTCTCTTTAGTGAAAAATTCCAAAAGGCTGCGTCATCGTTCTCTCAGCGTTTTCTCAGCGAAAACTTGAGCTAGATTAAAAATAAGGGAATGAACAGATAGCCAAAGGTTTGGAGAATATTTTGATATAACTTATTAATGGTTTAGTCAA
>JACGTP010000023.1:1257627-1276767 GCA_023678845.1 Mischocyttarus mexicanus | reverse complement strand
CAGCGTTTTCTCAGCGAAAACTTGAGCTAGATAAAAAGCAAAGGAATGAGCGGATAGCCAAAGGTTTAGAGAATATTTTGATATAACTTATTAATGGTTTAGTCAATGTTAAGTATGGGTTGCGTCAAGATAAAGTAAAAAATATGTGAGAAAAATGAATTCTTACGTTCCAGCTATTACATAAAATGGAACGACGATAATGATTGAAAAGTGATATAACAATGTAATATCGAGAACTTTATGAGAATGTAAGACTTGAAAATGGAGAAAAATCAAATAATAGAACAATACCAACCAACCAACCACCATCACTCCCATCTTTACCCTTTCTTTTACCTTCACCTCTTTCTTTTCTTTTTCTTCCTTCTTGAAAACCATGCAAGCTAACTCGTATCGTGCTTGTCGGTTGCAACAGCAGTAAAATAAAAGGGCAAAAAGGAAGTGTAATCTCTCTCTCTCTCTCTTTTAGTCTTTTGTCCGCTTTTTCACGATGCCTAGCACGTACACACGATACACGACCGGTAGGAAGAATAAGAAAGAAAACTGGGTGAGGTTGAGAGAGAAGGGAAGAGCGGAAAGAGGTGGGAAAGGGGACAAGGGAAGTGGGTGGTTTAGGGTGGTAGTAAAGGTATTCTGAAAGGGTGGAGGGAAAGGTAAAAGTATGGGCTGAGTTGACCGGGTGATGTCGGCCGGACCGTAGCTTGTTGAAAAAGAAAGAGAAAAAAAAAGAGAGAGAAAAAGAATGAAAAAGTAAAAGAGTGTGGCAAACGAGAGAGAATAAGATAAAAGAGAGAGAGTGAGAGGGAAGGAAGAAAGGAAGGAAGGAAGGAATGACGTGTAACGGAGTTGTATTGTATTGGCCACACGAAAAGCAACCTTTCGTGTCTTTTTACTTTCTCTTTCTCTCTCTCTGAGGGTCCCCTGTCTTCTGACCAACAGGAAAACTGGAAATACGAAAGGAATTATCCTGGAAAGGTACCAGAATGAAAGAAAAAGTAAAAGAAATCAAGCAAGCAAGCAAGCAAGCAACCCAAGAGAAAGAAAAAGAAAAAAAAAGTGAAGAAAATAGTTGCGTGACTGTGGCACTTTCTTACTTACAAGGAGGAATAAAAGCCAGCTCGTTTGAGTCTAACTTGTACGTGCCTAACACTACCTATCTACTATGTATCCATCTCCTTTTTATCGTTATTATTATTATTATTATTATTATTGTAGAAAATGGGAAATGGTAGATATTATTGAAAAAAGTTATTGAAAGAAATGATCACATTCAATGAGACACCTCTTATATATTAGAAATTGGTATCTTTCTTTTCTTTTTATTTTATATGCATCCCACCATCCCTATTTTTTCCTATACATCCTCGAATATTTTCCTATCTTTCTTTTCAAATATAAAAAAATAACAAATAATAATAATAATAATAATAATAATAATTTGTTATGAATGAAGATTACGTAGGAAATTTCTTTCTTTAGGTCTCGTAATCTTTTTCTTATCGTTTTATGGTCAATGAAATTACCTCGTACATCTATCATCTTTTTCTATTCTCACACACGCACTACTCACCCACGCATATATATATAAATGTATATATGTGTTCTGTTAAATACACAAACATGTAGGATTACGTACGTGGTACGACGACCACGTGATAAACCAACATCATTCGTTCACACATCGCTCATCCCATCCCATCACACCCCTCCCATTTCCCCCCTTTTTCCGTCACCTCTCTTCGAGGTCTAATTCTCTTCCCTCTTCTCTCTTCTCCTCTCAAGCATCGTTATTGCACGCATCGCAAATCCGTTCGTGGGAATCAGAGTGATTCTTGATCAAGCACACTCATCCGTTTACTGCAGTCCTCGTTATTAGGAAATCGAAGATGTTTTAACGAGGATGAAAGTTTTCTTTTGTTATCTAAATGATTGATCGACAACCTGTTTCACGATTTTAATTAATTGTACGACGTGTTACGAATTAATCGTATGAATTTTGTATTATATGTGTAAATGATTACGATTAAAATGTTTAAGTGGTTTTCGTTAATAATTTTATACGTGATTTATATGCAAATGATAGATAATGAAATTATTTATTCGATATTCTAATCGTTTCGAATGATTTTTATTATTTTTTCAGGAAAATGATACCATTCGTTTTCGAGTAACACTGGAAGATGAAGTACCAGACGGGCAACAACCAAATATAGTTGGTGTAGACGCTTATGTGATCGTACTAGACGAAAACGATAATCCACCACATTTCCTCGGAGTACCGTATGAAGCTGTTGCGGAGGAGGACTTGCCTGTGGGTTCCACGGTTCTTCCGGGTATCAGGGTCGTGGACCCCGATCTTCTCGGTGACAACATCGAATTAACGTGTGTCCCACAGCCTCAAGTAAGATTTAATGTCCTACTTATATATTCTAATCCAAACAAGAGATAGAGAGAATGAGATAGATAGAGAGAGAGATACATGAAATATATCATCCTCGTTAATAAAAAGTTTATTTAAATAATTCGTGAAATTTATCAATGATTATTTTATTGGAATAAAACGTTTAAATAAATTGGTATGTATCTACGAAAAAAAGAATTAATCAATGAGATATCGTTGATTAAATTTTTATGTAACATGATTTCAATCAATGATATTTTACAATGAGAAATCTCTCATTGATTAACTTTACCATAGATACATAAAAAATATTTTTTTTATACGAATATTAGAAATAGAAATAATTAAGACATTTCTTTGGGTATGTTAATCAAGTAGATTAATAGAAAGAATAAAGTAGAATCACGCAATAAGGTGAGGGGTGTGGGGATGGAGGTGGTGGCGGGAGAAGGTCGGTTGAAATGCATTATTAGCAAAAGCCTTGGTGCTTCCGTTTCTCTTCTTGAGTCAACGTGTTCCATGGAGATTCCCTATCCTGAGCTAGCATGAAAGATGTATCAGTGTGCCTCGGTATATTCAGTAGCTCACGTAAATGAAGAACCGGCTTGGTAGATGAGGTGTTCTAGCATGCACGTAACAAGATAGAGAGAGAAAGAGTGTTAGAAAGAGAGAGACAGAGAGAGAGAGAGAGAGTGAGAGAGATGGTAGACGCTCAGGGCGCTTTGTAATTCACAGTTTTCCATTAAATTATCCACGCCTCTCATAGTTCTAATAAGTTCTCTACATCCAACTATTTCTATATAGTATGAGAAACAGTAATAGTAGTAGTAGTAGTAGTACTAGAACTAGTAGTAATAGTAATAGTAAGTTGTAGTAGTAGAAGGTTCCAACCAAAGAGGATAACGCGTACCGGGCAGCTCGAAATTGTGGTTACAATCCTACTCGGATACGTGGATTTTCTCTGACGATTTCATTTCCAATTCATTGCATTTTATATCAACATTTAACAAACTAATTTATCCAAAAGATATATATGTGTATGTGATTAGAAAATATTTATTTCGATATAAAGAAAAATGATTTTTTAGTTAAATTCTTTTTGGTCAAGCTTTTATTATTATTTTTTATTCTTAAAAATATTTAAAATATAAATCACAAATGAATAGGGTAGATAAATTATTATAGTCATTTATTTGATCATTTGTTTGTAACAGTGTTAACGTTTATTACCATACTGTAATATAAATTAGGAGGAACGAAATTTGTAGTTTATGAGAATTGGTTGTGTTTATTAAGTGATAAATAGAAAATTATGTTTTATAATAAAATTATGAGTGTATTTAAATTATTGTAGGAGTTTGTTGCAATATTTCATACCTCATACTTCATATATATACCTGTGTATATTTTTAAAGCTATATAAATTACGTGTATAATATATTTAATTATACAACAGAAAATCGCCGAACACGTAAAACACTTCTAACTTTTATTCCTCTCACATACTAACAAAAAATACTATACAGCTTAAACTGTGAATATATATTCAAGACGAGTGTATCAACATAAGAAAAAAAAACTAAACGAAAATAGACTGTAGATATTCAAAAACAGTTTACTTTTTAATCACACCTCGTATTAGTTTAGGGAAAAAAGAAAGCTTGAAATAAACGTAAAAATAATAGATTTCTTTTTCAACTAGTTAATATATATTTATTTGTAACAAGTATTTGTAATATTTCATAAAAAAATAAAAAGAAAAATGAAGAAAGGAAAAATGAAAAATGTGAGAGAAATAATCTTCTTTTTTTAGTTTTGAAAGGAGGTAAACATAGGTGATAAGAAAAATGTTTAAATAAAATTCGTAATAAAATTGGAATTATCTATATAACCCGAGATTCGTTCGTTCTGGAGTACCGTAAAACTCGCTTGTGAAAGATGCGAGAAAGGGGATATTAGTAGGTATAACGCGACGGCTAGTACGTCATATTCGCTCGATAAATTCCACGTGCCGTTGGCCAGCGGACCAATAAAACTGTAAAACCTTTTAACTAATGGCTTAGCCAGCTTTACGACAGCAAACTTTAGTGCCTCTCCCATCTTTTCTCTGTTTCTCTCTCATTCATTCTTTTTTTTTTTCCCCCTAGTCATACATAGTAAACGAACCCCGACCGTTTAACCCACAGTTCATGTTGATTATGCGTTATTAATGTAGGTACGCACGTAATCAATTTTTCGTATGTATGTTTTTTATCTTCCTTTTCTTCTTTATATTTTTGTTTTTTAAATCGCAACACGTGGCTCGCTATCTTTCTTTCTTTATTTCGCATTTAGAAAGATAAAATAATGCATCTATGTTTTATTCACGCGACCAGCTGAAACATTGTGTTCTTCCACTGGTCGTAGTTTGTTCTCTCTCTCTCTCTCTTTTTTATTTATCCTTTTTTCTAAAAATTAATGAACGAGGAAATGGGGATGTAATTTGTATGAAAAAAAAATTTTTTTTAATGTAATTACATGCAAGGGGTAATTAGAAAAAAAAAAGAAAGAAAGAAAGAAAGAGAACAAGGATAAGTGTCGTGTTATTAGGTATAATTATCGTCAACGTAATTATAATAATTATGCTTTATCATGATCTTAATAATGAATTCTATTGTTACAGTTCCTTGATGCCTGCCAAAAGTTCGGTATCGTCAACGTCGAAAAAAGCCAGAATACGTACGTCGGTGCTTTGGTTCTAAGACAACCACTAGACTACAGAGAGAGGCCCTTTTATCAGCTACTTTTAAGAGCGAGTGTGAGTAGAGCTTTAAAATTGATTTTAATTATGCTCGCCTGGTATAGCTCTTTCCTATTTATATTACGTCCTGGAGAATAAATCCAACTAACGATAGAGAGAGGGAGAGAAAGAGAGAGAGAGAAAGGATAAAAGAAAATTATATAACAGGAAAATCATTTTAACCCTTAATCGATAAGAAATATTTCATTAAATTTTACTGCATTGATGAAACTTTTTAATATTTAAAATAATATTATTAAAAATAAAGATAAAAATAAAGTTGGTTTTCATATATTTCTTTTAAGTATCTATTTAAAGAAAAAAAACTTATTAACGTGGGATTATGGTAACTTTGAAACCAATTAAGTTTCCTCTGACACATACCGTTCTATCACAGATAATAATCGAGTTATTCGGGTAGCTTGTTTTAAATGGTTCACCCAGTATACATGTATAGCTTATCTAGTTACATCGTAATAATGTTAAGTTAAAGTCTATGTATAGATAGCCACTTTATACTTTACATTCTCTTCTCTCTATACGGAATAAAGAAAAGTTTATTGATTATGTCATAAATTACATGATAAAGATAAAGATTTATATTGAAATATAGAAATAAAATATATATGTATGTGTATGTGTGTGTGTGCTTGTGTCAGAAAAAAAGAAAAATAAATTAATGACACTTTTTCAAAAGCCCACATAATTATATGCACATCAAATATTTCGATGGACTAACTTGACATATATGGGTCATAGGGTACTCGTGCTATTCATTTTTTTCTCCAACTAATTGAACCCTCGTGTCACGTCGTGCTTTGAAAAAAGAAAAGAAAATATCCTGACATCCAATTAAAAATTATGTCTCGATACTTTTGACAAAATTTCTTTCTAGAATTATCTTAATCTCTTACTCATTGTTTTTGTATATTAAATTTGATTAAATAACAAAAAATCAGATCAATTATATCATATATCTCGTTATGTGAAGAAAAGATATTCGAGCAATTAAAATAGATCATTAAAAAGGACACGTTTTAAAATCGTGTAACCCAGATGTTTCACTTCTTCATTCGATTTGAACGTTCTTCCTTTTAATTTGGTTGTCACAGGATGGTTTGAACAATGGAACAACTGGCGTTGAGATAAAAGTCGCGGACATTCAGAACAGCCCACCGGAATTTCTCGACTCGTTAACTGGGGTAGTTCGTGAGGACGATCTCATTGGGACTTTAGTAATGACTGTGAAAGCAAGAGATGGCGATAGAGGAATGCCGAGGAAAATGTTTTACGAATTGGTCACTAGTGAGTCAATCTTTCGAGATAATAATAATAATAATAACGAGAAATGTTCTGCGATTCTTATAAGAGTTCCTCGTACATACGAGTTTTTACATGGACGATCCATTCCACCAGTTTCCAGATAACGTATAACGAAAAGGATTATATAATATGTTTATTGTTTTTTTAATCTCACAGATCCATTCGATTACTTTTTACTCGACGACGAAACTGGCGAGTTGAGAACAGCTAAACCATTAGATCGAGAAGCTTTGAAAGATTCAACAGGAGTGTTAACATTAAAAGTGAGAGCTCGTGAGTTAATAGATGGTATACCAGGTAACGATGAATTGACAGTTTCAACAGCTGAAGCTACTGTCACGATCAAGGATGTGAATGACGAAGTACCGACGTTCAATAGACGTGAATACAATATTGAAATTCCTGAGAATGTACCGGATGGTACACTGTTACCTCGCTTAGACATGACTGTTAAAGACCCGGACGTTGTATGTAGAAATTCAATGAACTATAAACGTTTTATATGAAACATACCATCTTCATTTTATTTTCATCACATCTTCTTTTTTTTTTCTCCTCGATAGGGTTTGAATTCCGTATTTTCTCTACGTTTGGAAGACATAACAGGTGCATTTACGGTAGAACCTGCTATGGCTACTGGAAGTACTTCAGTAAATATTCGTGTTGCCAATGGTTCTCTCGATTATGAGAATCCTAATCAAAGGAAATTCATCATATTGGTGATTAATGAATTCCTTTAATATTCTAATCATTTTCATTATAAATCATTTTGATGATTTTTCCAAAATTTATTTCCATTGTAAGGTCGTTGCCGAGGAAGTGCATACGAATCCTAAGCTAGTATCTACAGCTACAGTTACAGTAACGATCACAGATGCAAACGACAATGCACCTTCTTTTGGCAGTCCAACTTATACTGCACTGGTTTCGGAAACTGCTGTTCCAGGTTCACCGGTCATTACGATCACTGCCAAGGATCGTGACAGTGGAAAGTAAGTTGAATACAAATAAATGGAAAAAAAATATTGGAAAGAAAAGTTGGATCATTGACAGGAAAGAATTTTGATTCGATGATTTGATATTCAACAGATTTGGTACATCTGGTATAGTTTATCAATTACTTGGACAAGGCTCAGAACATTTTTCTGTTGGCAAGAAAACTGGTAGCATCACTGTTGCATTTTGTCCAAATCCTGGCACATCACCTTGCTTAGATTACGAGGAACAAACTGAATATTTTCTAACTTACAAGGTATATTTAATTATATTTTGTAAAATATAAATGAAACAAATAGATTCAACAAATAAATGTTAAATATATATATCTTCAATGAAATATCATTATCATTCATAAGGCAACCGATGACGATGGAGAAGGGCAAACAACAAGCGTATCTCTTCGTGTTAGTTTAGCCGATGCGAATGACAGTCCGCCGCATTTCCTTCAAAAAAAATATCGTGCAGTTGTAGACGAAGGTGCTGAAAAATTTGAACCAGAATTAAAGGTCCAAGCACGAGATAAGGACAAGACATCGAAAATTGTTTATAGTTTAGTAGGCGGAAACAAATTGGATTTGTTCGAGGTCGATCAAGATACTGGTGAAATAAGCATAAAAAATAAGGGTCCAGTCGATATGACGAATTCAACGCACGATTGGATAGCCCTAGTCGTCCAAGCAAGCGACGGTTTATTCGTTGACACTGCTCTGGTCAATATCACCGTACGTGACGTGAATAATAATGCACCAGTATTTCCTCACGACTTATATACCGCCAGTATACCTGAAATTTCACCGGTTGGTAAGTATCCTCTATGATTTTATAGATGCTTTCTTATATCACATATTATTACATATCCAAACGAGATCGTTTGTCAAATGTTTGATAGAATTTTTGTTTACAAGTTGCGGTACTATATGAATTAAAAATTATTATTCCATAAATGGTATATTTTTGATTATACATAATATACTCGTATATCGTAAAATAACTTTTTGAAGGACAAGTTAATTTGATTCTTTGAGAAAAATAATTCTTTAACGCGTTTTCAGTCAAGTGTATACCGTTTTAAATACACGTGTCATGATAATGACATTTATAATTAGTCGATTGCAGCTTGGAAATTGGAAACGTGATTAAAGAATCTTTATTTTTACTATTGTAATTAGGATTAATAATATTATAGGTACCATCGTCGAAGAAGTGTTAGCAACAGATGCTGATAGTGGTCTTAACGCTGAACTAGTTTATAGAATACAAAAAGGAGCCTTTGATGATTTTGCTATCAACGAGACAACAGGTGTTGTTACGGTGTCGAGAAAATTAGATTTTGATGATAAGGATACTTATCACGTTGAAGTAATAGCCTTTGATAAAGGTGAAAAAGATTCTGTTTCTTATCCATACAAAATTGGTGAACAAACTTGTATATTACTTTAGCATATTTTTAGGAACTCCAAGTTTAACAGGAACTACAACACTAATGATCAAAGTTGAAAATAGTAATGACAAACCACCATACTTTACACCTGAATCTCAACGAGCTGAAGTAACAGAAGATACCCCAATTGGCACCGTTTTTACCACGTTAAGAGCTACCGACCCTGATAGCGAAAATTTAGAAGCTTTGAACTTTGCTATTTCTGAACCAATTACGGCAATCGATAGAAATGGTCAACAAGTTAACGATAGCAAGTCATTTAAAGTATGTCAATATAAAATGTAACTTATAATTAAAAAAATTTTAAAAGAAAAAAAAACAACCATTGCAATAACGTGAAAAAAAAAATATATATTTTTTTGTAGGATTTCTTTGCTGTTGACAGAACAACTGGACAAGTTTCAGTTGTCAGACCATTGGATCGAGATGTTGCAGCAACCGTCAGCGTTACTATAGTTGTTAGTGATACTACTGCACCTACTTTACAACAAGGGAGAGGTACATTATTATAATAATAATTATTATTATTATTTGTGTAATATTATTTGGTCTACTTTGTCAGCACAATTGTGATGTATGTTTTGTATTACTCACGTATAGGTACCTTGATAATCACTATAATAGACGTGAATCATGTTGCACCAGAATTTTTAAAACCCTGGACTAGAAATAATCCAAGATATTTAATCGAAATGCAGGAAGAACAACCAACCGGTGCAGTCGTTGGTGCATTCACTGCAACCGACGTTGACAGTAACATAGCAGGATATGCGATCGAACCGCCCAGTCCTTATTTCAACATAGACAATATCACTGGTTGGTGTATTAATAAAAAATAAATTTTTTGCCGTTCACGTTTTTTTATATATAATTAATTTTTTGTCAATTATTATTTTAGGAATCGTTAGAACCAGTCAAGTGATCGATTATGAGGAAACGAAGCAATTGGAATTCACTGTAGTAGCTTATGATTCTGGTGTACCACAATTATCCACAGCTGCAAAAGTGATCGTTACGGTAATCAACGTTAACGATCAGGATCCGAAATTTGAGAAAGAAGCTTACAACGCATCGATCAAAGAAAATTCACCACCGGGATCTCACGTTATTGTTGTTAAAGCTACTGACGGAGACGAGGGTTCGTTCGGTGAAATTATGTACAGTCTGATCGGTGATCATGCTGCCGATTTTAATATTGGTACGTAGAAATAATTATATTCAATTAAATAAAAATAGAAAAATCAAAAAATAACGATATCACGAATTGTCAATAATGAATTATCGAATTATTTGTAATAAAGGACACGAAACTGGAGAAATAACCGTTGGCAGTGCTGCAGTACTTGACAGAGAAATTACACCAGAGATTATAATAACAGTTATGGCAAGTGACAACGCTCATATCAATTCTCGACGTAGTGCGTCAATTCCTGTTGTTGTTAAATTGATCGATGTCAACGACAATCGGCCAATATTTTCACAACACAGTTACAGAGCATCGGTTGCTGAAAATTTGTCTGTCAATCCTCCAGCTCCAATTTTACAGGTTTGATTATAATTTAATTATTATTTTTAGTTTTAATATTTTTAATCAATACCATATTTCATTCATTTATTTATTTATTTATTTATTATTATTTAGGTGAGAGCTGTTGATCACGACGAAGGTGTTAATGGTGAAGTTTGGTATACAATCGTTCAAGGAAATGAAAATGATTCTTTCTCGTTGAATCGAGAAACTGGAATTTTGTATCCAGCAGCAGCATTGCTTGGTAGAGCTGGTTCATACAGAATCGAAGTTGAAGCAAGAGATGGTGCAGGAAATGGACCACATTCTGATAGATGTTACGTTGATATTAGAGTCACACCGGTTAATACTCACAAACCGCAATTCGTAATGCCTGAATTAACAAATGCAACTGTCGAAGTACCCGAGGTACGTGAATTAAAATATGTAAATTTATGTATATGATAAATTTGTAATAAATTAATTATGAAATTAATTATTTTACCAATTATACATGCACAAAATCCGTAAGAATAATTAACGAAGAAGATTAATGAATTTTAGAACGCCGGCGTACCGAATTATTTAATACTGACTGTGAAAGCTGTCGATCGTGATCCTGGTGAAAATGGACGTATTAGTTATCATTTGAAAGTTGGAAATAAAAATACTCAAGAAACCGAAGAATTTTCAATAGATCAAGAAACTGGCGAACTTCGATCTAAGATCATACTCGATCGTGAGATCAAAAGTAAATTTGAAGTAAGTTCTTTTTTTCTTTTTATACAAATATAAATTACGAACAAACAAATAAATGAATATATAAAAACGTATTAATTTTTTCATTTCAGCTTGTCTTAGTAGCAACCGATCATGGTACACCAACAGCATACGAAGCTTTGCGTCTTTTAACCGTTCAATTAGTCGACTCGAATGACAACGTACCACAATTTTACGACGAGTACAATTTTCATATATCCGAGAACCGTCCTAAAGATTATTTCGTAGGTAAAGTAACTGCTCAGGATGAGGATGAAGGTAGACACGCTAAAGTTTACTATTACATAGAAGCAGGTTTGTAATAATATCATTTGATTAGAAAAATTATTTCGAAATAAATCGCATATCTAATTTTTCTTTCTTTTCTTTTTTTCTTGTATTTTTTTTAAATAATTCTAGGCAACGAAGGTTACGCATTTTACATGGATAAATCAGATGGTAGCATATATGCAAACAAATCATTCGATCGCGAGGCAAGGAACAAGTACGTACTCTCCATTCTCGCATCCAACAATCCTGATCTATATATCAATCCAACGGAAGCAGGTCGTCCCTTATCATTAAGCTCAGATCATGGTCATGTTAACGTAACCATCTCGATCCTCGACGAAAATGATAATCCACCGATCTTCGAGAGAAACGATTATTATGCTGGGATTAACTCTATGGCTAACGTTAACGATTTCGTTACCAAAGTAGTTGCATCTGATTTGGATGTTGGTGATAATGGTACACTTCATTATTACATAGCAGGTGCCAATTTATATAAATATGGATCAGACAAGCCTAGTGGTTCGATAATACCAAGCCCATTTAATGTCACGCAAGATGGTAAATTAATAACCAGTGGATATATGGCTGAATATAATCAGGATAGATTTATCGTTGAAGTTATAGCCAAGGAGACAGCCATTCCAGAGAGATACGCAATGACCCGAGTTCATGTAAGGAATTTTTAAACACAATATTTATTGATATTGTGAATCTTTCATTTTTCTTAATTATTATTTATTTTTGATTATTAAGGTATGGGTATTCGAACCATCGCAATTGATAAGAGTGATTTTATCACGACCACCGGAAGAAGTTAACAGACAACGTGACGAGATTGTATCTGAATTATCGAATGCTACTCAGAGTAGAGTAGTTGTAGATGATATTAGATATCACGTAGATGCTTCTGGTCATATTAGAAGAGAATGGTAAAACGATTAATTAATTAATTAATTAATTAATAATACATTATTTGTATTTTCTTGTTTTTTATATGTGTATAATTGTATTATTGTTTTTTTTAATTTAGGTGCGATATGTATTTGCACGTGGTAGAATTAAAAAGTCAAACGATAGCTCCAGTTCCTCACGTTCTCAAAGTCATTGATGCCAAATACGATTTCTTAAAAGATTATTACGCCGGTTTTGCCATAGAAAACGTAGTGGTGAGTATTTCGTTTATATATTTCAACTAGTATTATTATATAATTAAATTAAAATAAAATAAATGTAATTTGAATATTTTTCGTATTTCAGCCAGCTTATGCTGGAGTTCAAGAGGAACCTTTTGATCCTGCGTTAGCTGCTTTGATTGCTTTATTAGTCGTATTATTTGTTGGTGCTGTTACAGTTACAGTAGTTTGTTGCTGTTTACGGCATTGGTGAGAGTTTACAAAATTTATATATTTATATTTTATTTTAAATAATATTTCACTTAAAAATTCGTAGTAATAAATTTTTATCCTATTCCAGGGTAATTACTGTGCCAAATGATATTCGTAAGAAGGATGGTTTGATAAAGAAACAAATAATCGATGAATTAAATACCACGGAAAATCCTTTATGGATCGAGCAGTAAGAAATACAATATATATATATATATATTTATTTGTAAAACAATAAAATATTGGAATTTTGTATTAATTTATAGAAAATTAAAATTATACGAAGAGCAAGAATTAACGATGCAAGTATTTAGCGAACCCGAAGGTGGTCTTGGTTTGGAAAGACGTGGAAGTGGTGTAAGTCTTGGTATGGGTGATACATCTCAAGACAATACTTATGCTACTATTCAACACCCTTTACCAGCAAACAGGCATCGTTCGACTACTCCAGATTATACGACTCTTCCAGGAAATCATAATGTTTGTAAATTAATCTAAACGTTCGTCTCTCCTATGATAATCGATTAAATTATTGTTAAATTTATAATATTAATTATACAAAATTATTATTTTCTTTTTTAAGGATTTAGGTATTTATAACTCGTATAAGATTTATTTTTACATTTATCATTTTTTCTTTAGTTATATGAATCGGCAATGGGATTTCAAGGTTCAACGTTTCAGCCATCGCCAAATGTAATGCCACAACTAACGCTGGACCGAGACGGCCAACCCCAATTTGTTTCAGGGCTAGTATAAAGATAAAATAAAAAAAGAAAAAAAAAAAAGATACCTTGGCGCGAGAGAAAAAAAAGAACCCTTTTCATTCTATACGTAATTAAAGAAAAAAAGGAAAAAAAGAAAAAAAAAAAATCGCCGTACGTTGTACCTTTTTATCTACGGCTCTGTCTATTGCACGCGCCTCGTAAAGAAAAATTAATAATTAAAAAGAAGAAAAAAATGATAAAAGGCTCGCATGCACACACCTCTGAGACAATAACAGAATAGTTAAATGTGTTCCTTAGTGAACGGAGACGGGATAATATTATAATCGTATAAATTCGTTTGCGACAAAAATAGACGCGTGTAAAAGAAGAGCACACATGATATTGTGTTTTAATGTATACTTATAAGGATTTTCTTTTCTCAATGTCCAATATATAAACGATAATTTATTACTTTGTTTTAAATTCGAGTCCATTCCATGACGACAGTATTTAACGAGTAAAAAAAAATTTGACGGAATGGAAAGATGAGAGAGAGAAGGAAGAAGAAGAGGAGGAGGAGGAGCAGCATTTTGAAGGACAACGACGAATGATAGTCAATATATTAAAGAAAAAAAAAATATATCCTGTAGCCGGTGTGTGCATGTATATATGTGTGCGTTGCCAACCTGGAGTCCTATCTATAATTCATCGTTAGAATTTAGTATTAGGGAAATCAAAAATACTAGCTCATAGATCTTAAATGAAAATATTAAGGGGAATTAATAGATAGAAGAGACTGAAGCTTGGCACGACAGATATATGTATATAAATGAATGTGTAGATTCCGTCCAGCCCAGTTCTTATTATTATTATTATTATTATTATTAATTACTATTATTGATAATTATTATTGATTATTATTAATTATTATATATACGGGGTGTTAGGTTTTCCCTAAGTCAAACAGTGTCAGCGTATTCTATGGACGAGAATAAGACAAAAAATATTATACAAACATAGATCATTTATAATGAATCTTTAAATGAAACTTTAACCCTGACGCGATTCTGATGCAACCCTGTATATATATATATATATATATATATACACATATATTACAAAGTTTTTTAATTACTTTTAATATTTATATAGATATATATATACACATATATATATCGTCGATTTATATGATATAGTTGTTTCTTAAGAGAGGTGGTACCGTTAGTTAAATGCCATATATATAAGTTACACCTTTTCATATTTTAACAAAATTTTAGGAGAGAATTATGGAAATTAAAGTTTTTCGATTATACATATATATATATACGTTCGTTCTATATATTTAGTATATATTATTATACACTGAGAATACTTATGCTACAAACTTCTTATATATATATTTATATATATACGTGTTTGTAGATGGCTCTAAAACTCATATCATCTAATCTATTATACATAAGTTATTTAAGTTGACATTAAATGACTGACATTGTCTGATTAATCTGTGATTTGATTATGCTCGAGTTAATGCGTGCTGATTTGTTTTTAGGTAACCCGTATATAACTTTATGGAAGTTACTGGAGATGGGCGGATATAGATGTATGAATTAGTTAAAATGATATTGCTTGCAGTGAATTTCAGTAGAATCGAACTTAATTGAAAAATGAAAAAGATAGTAAAAAAAAAAGAAATATTCATTCTAATCATGACATATATAATATCATTTTTCAAACATTCATTCAAAACCGTCCTTCTTCAATGCTAAGACAGTTAAAAAATTAAACAGACGAAGGATCATTGATTTTCACTTACCATGTTGTATTTAATTAATTGAAAAAAAAAAGACAAGAGTGATATCGTTAATGATAATAATATTTAACGCAAATTTTAATCTCATAATGATATTTATATCACTAAAAACCTAAATGAAACTTTTTAATTCGCTTTATTTTATAATTTAATTTTAATAATAGTAATAATAATAATATCTTTTTTATTTCTTTTTTCTTTTCTAGAATTGTTAACATTTCCAATTAACTTTAGATTCATTAAGAAAAATAATAAATGATTCTTCGTCTGTCATAAGTATTTTTGCAACTGTTGACGGTTGTAGCATACGTAGCGTAATTTGTAATTTGTAATTTGTAATTTGTTTCGAGGAGAAAGTATGAAATAATAATAATAACGTGTAATGGAGATAACAGCTCGCAGACTATAAAAAGAAGAAGAAGAAGGAAAGGAAGGAGGAGTAAGAGGAGGAATAAGAGGAGAAGGAGAAGTAGTAGTTTTGTAAATAAATAAGTTGAGAATGAAAAGAAAAAATTAGTGAAGAAAATACCAAATCAGCCTTATAGTCAATCTGGGCATAGTATATATATATATATATAAATATCATGCAAAGGGATGTTTTTCTTTATGATATCAAAGAGTATAATATATGCATGAATTCGAATTGAACTAAAAAAAAAATGTGCCGTCGAAATTGTATAAGCTATTGAAAAAGAAAAAAGAAAAGGAAAGAAAGAACAAATATGAGATTGTAACTGATCAACGAGAGAGAAATGAAAAAGGAAAAGAAGAAGAAGAAGAAGAAAAAAAAAAAAAGATATAGATTCTACTAATATTTTTAATTATTAACAAATTTCGTGGTCTCTCTTGTAAATCTGTAATTTTTTTCATACATTTTTCCATATCCCATTTTTTTTTATTCATTCATTCATTCAATCATTCAATCGATCGATTAATGAAGTCGTTAAATAATTCATTACTCTTTGCGATCATCTTGTATGAGGAGGAGAAGATAGTGGAATATGGGTCGGTGTGTCGTTATTGTCAGATTATTTCTATTCTATTATATTCAGTGTATTTAAAATGCATTGTAATAATCTATAAGAACAAATTTAAACACGTGTAATGCTTCATCTCTTGTAATTCTCTTTGGCCTGATTGATACAAGTTTGTGTCATTACAAATTCAACTTATTACAAATCAAAATTCTTTTACATTATGGAATTTCATTTGTCCATAAGTTGAATTTGTAATATAAAACTTGTGCCGTACATATATATATATATAAAAATAAAATACACCATCCATAATCTGTATTCCTCGGGTGGGGGGAGGGGGGAAAGTAAAAGGATAAATAATTTAACAAAAGATATTTGAAGGATTTTGTAGTAGCACCAGTAGTAGTAAACATAATAGAAAAGTCAAATCATTCGTTTCTTTTCTTTTCTTATCTTTTCTATTTTTATTCTATAATTTAATTTGTTCTATTATATAAAAATGAAAGTTTTAGTATCAATGATTCTTTATTGTTTTGTTTTTTTTAAATATCGTCGAGAATGACATACATCAGTTCGATTATTTTCTTTTTTTTTTATTCTATTGTTTGTTCTTCCTTTTTTTTTTAATATATACATATATATAAATAAGAAAATGAGATAAATATATGCCTGGTATGTATATGATGATGATTGATTATAATTAGTTTGATAACATATATAATGGGAAAAGAAAACTATTTATATTGTGCCATAAATTGAACATTACGCCTTTCGCGTGCAACCGGCATTTGATCTTTATTAATTGTCTCTTTGGCAAACGACGAATCTTTTAAATGAAAAGAAAAAGAATACGAGTTTTTTAATACGATATTATTATATTCCTATAATAGATAACACAATGGAATGGATAATATAGTGTTTTAGATAGATACGCGCGCGAGAAATGAAATAATAAAACACATTTTATAAATCAATATGCGTGTGTGTTTGTATGAAAGGGGGTCTATCTATTTAAATATAATTTATCATTATTATTATTATTATTATTATTATTATTATTATTATTATTATTATAATTTTAAGTTAAGCGTAACGATCAACGAATTATTATAATTATTACTATTATTATTAATATTATTATTATTATTATTATTATTATTATTAATGTGGTTGTAAAATTGCAATATTTGGTTTCTAAAAATTGTTTTAACATCCAACGAATTAGATTCGAGATAGACCCTTCATATTTATGAATTATTAGACACATATTAATACACACATACAAATAAAAAATACAGAGACAAGAGCATATTTGATTATCATTAATAAACAAAAAAAAAAAACGAATAAAAATTATGCGACATATCGAATTTTCTCAAAGTTTTCTGCAGTCATGATGTTTCAGGAAGAAAAGGTATTAAAAAAAGAAACGAAGGGTGGAAAGAAAAAAAAGAAACAAAATAATAATAATAATAAACAAGATAATGTATATTTTTCATTGGGCAAAATGAAAATTGTGAAATTTTGTCAATTGTTCCGATTAATTAGTAAAGTTTATTGTCCCCGTCAGGGTTTTTTTCGGTAGGGACTTAAAAAACTAAAAATAAAACAACAAAATTGATAAAAATCCGTCGATTGTGGTATCCGAAGAGTGTCATTTATTATATTCTCTCTACTGTAAATCTATATAAATGATATTAATTAAATTTAATTACATTGTCGTATAAAAAACGGTAAGAAAAAGGACACCAGGAAATCGGGCCTGGGGTGTTTATGAAGATTTTCCTCCTGCCTTAAAAAAATAAAAAAACCGAGTTACAGATCACCACTTCAGACATTTCCAGAGAACACTGAAGATTTCTCGGAGAATTTAGGGTAAGTAAAAAAATTAAATCGTGCCACCTCCTGTCATATCATATTCTCCTGATACAAATTTCGATTTATGGACTTTCCGAAAATTGAAAAAGAAAATTTACATCAAATGATACTTGATATCCCGAATAAACGCAGACGACAACTTGGTAGGAAAATGCGAAAACACCAATATTTAACTTTGGAGNAAAAAAAATTAGCAACGTTTATATTAAAGATATCCCGAATAAACGCAGACGACAACTTGGAAGGAAAATGCGAAAACACCAATATTTAACTTTGGGGGAATGTAGCAAAGACTACGACGTTGCATGGCTCATATTTGGCATACTTCTAATAGAGAGTCTATTATTCTTTTTTTTTCTTTTCATAGCGTTTGCAAGATTTAATTAAAAGTATGTGATAATTCACATCATACGTTTAAATTACCTTCTTCAATTTCTATTGAATTATATTATCATCTGTTCTATATTATGTTCTTTAATTTTTATTTATTTATTATTAACATTTTTTTACATATTTCAAGAAAAGCTTATACTACACCCAAAGTAAAAATTAATTCTCGAAAGAAAAAGACATTATTTTAACGGATTAAATATATTAAATTACTCTTTTAGTTTTATTTCGTTTTCTTTTTTTTGTTCTGGATGATCTAATCTTGTTTTTTTCTAACAAGGAGGGTACACGAAATTCAAAATTAGTTTTTGCTTAAAATGGCATGCAACTTATAGACCTTGACTAGTACATCATTGTGTTAAAATATTATACTCCGAATGGTCAATCGTTTTTAAGATATTTGCGATTAAAGTTTAAATAAATAGTTGCTCACGTATATGTACCCGTGTTTTGCTTCACTTAATATAAGCCGTCGGTAGTGAAGCTG
>JACGTP010000023.1:1177943-1247617 GCA_023678845.1 Mischocyttarus mexicanus | reverse complement strand
CAGCTTCACTACCGACGGCTTATATTAAGTGAAGCAAAACACAGGTACATATACGTGAGCAACTATTTATTTAAACTTTAATCGCAAATATCTTAAAAACGGTTGCCCATTCGGAGTATAATATTTTAACACAATGATGTACTAGTCAAGGTCTATAAGTTGCATGCCATTTTAAGCAAAAACTAATTTTGAATTTCGTGTACTGTCCTTGTAAGTACTGCTCTCAAGCTGGTAAAGTAAGAGAAAGATGAAGTCAAGTACTGAAAATAGAATACAATGATATTAACACACGTTCATCGCCACGTCATCCATATCTGGGTGACTAGTGTGTTTCTGTTTTAGCAAATCTCTACATTTTATAATCTTCGCGTGCTATCATTTCACACCTCTTTATCGTTTTCCCCTATTTCGAAAATAGAAAACTTGATATTTTCTAATCACTCGAAGAATCGATAAAATTAAATAATCGACAACGCGTGTGTATACTCGAATTGCATCGCTGGTCGACTGATACAATTTTTCAAATATCACGCGCCCCGACAGTCACTTTTGGGCCCCATAGGAAACTCAATCAAAACACGTTCCGGAGGGATAACCGTGTTAAAAATAAATATTATAATTAATAAAAATATATACTTACAGAAGCATAATATTCAAATGACAATGGCATCTTTATTTTTCCAACACGAATTGTTTCAGATTTTTGCGATCTGATGATACACTGCATAAGATTTCTTCTTACAGAAGGACTAACTTTTAACCAGTTCGAACTGTATATGTCCCAAGAGATATTACTACTCTAAACAAAATAATACAATGATCTATCTGTGTGATAAGTATAATTATATATAAGATAATTATCTATACAAAATATAATTGATAATAAAAATGACAATATTTACAGCATTTATTAAATTATCAGCAGGCCAAGCATAAATGAAAAGCTCTGCACTGGCAACTAACACTACGAAGACATATTGTACTTTAACTGCTATTGGTTGTTGCTAATATTAACAAAATAATAAGATATTATTATGTTAATCATCATACTATTTTAATAATTACAAATATATAAACATACCGTAAAGAAATATTAAATAATAATGTTTTTTTTTTAAACTTACATCGACGATATTTAAACCAGCAAATATAGTACCCATAGTAGTAGTTAGTATCGTAGTTAAAACCAAATACAAAATAACATCTTTGGTTACAGCTGCATACCTGTAACGAAGTACTTTTTCCTTAGAACAACGCCATGTTCTTGTTTGTTACCTGAGCACTTCCTGATGTCTCTTAATGCAAGAACTCAATTCTTCCATATTTTTAAATTCTCTGATATTCTTTGATAGAACTTCGAATTTAGCACCAACGTGCCAAAGAAGAGCAGCCAATTGACAATCAATACACATACCAGCTGATACCTGTAAACCTACTAAACTCTGATGCAAAAATATTATTTCACGAATTGGAAAATGATCAACAGCAAAGGGATATTTAGCATTGGTTGGAAATTTCTGATTTGTGTACAGTGGACTACAGATAACGATTATTGCTGTTAAATAACATAAAATCGTATAAATTGTATGAACGTATTTGCATTTGTCTATATATTTTTCAAGTATAATTTTCTCTTCGTTGGTTTCAGCTTTGCAAGAATTTTCCAAGTTGAACAACAACGACTGAAAAAACAATAATCTTTCATATTTCATTAAACTATCAATCGACTATCGATCTCTCACACATACATTGAAAAGTTTTCAGCCTGATATGTTAAATGGAAAACCATAAAGCTTTGGATCTTTTAAATCAATTCTCGGTAATAAGCTTAAAACTTTTCAACCCACCCAATCAACTAATGCAATTTGATTATTTTGATTTATCGTTAATGATTAGTCTATAATATACAATGAATTCTGTTAAATAAAAAAGAAAAAAAGAAAACAGACAACAACTTACTTGAAATCGAGAACGTTCACGACGAAATAATATCATTTTAAAAGTAATCTGTGCAACAGCACAAGACAAACAAATCGATTTGGTCAAAAGAATGGTATCGGCACGGTTCTCATAAATAGCGTTTATCAATGGAAATAAAAGAAATAAATTATTGACAAATAGAATGTACCATGAAAGTTGTAATAAAATGATACGAGAAGGTTGTAATTTTGATGAAATTGGCCAACAACCAGTCAAAAATACGCTGATTTTTAAAAACACAATTGCTTTTTCAGAGGATACTTTCAACATTATTTTCTTTCTTTTTCTTCAAATGCTATTTATAAAACGTCTGCGTTGTGTATGTGTGACTGGTTAGTATGATGAGTGTTTCAACATACTTGTTCATTTATTTCACAGTACTTGGTTCCCTTCCCAAGAGAAAATGGTTCATTAATAATTCTCGAGTAAAAATATAGTTGGTTGAGAAATTCTGACTAACTGAATTGACTGACTGACTGACGTGTTAACTCCTCCTATTTGAATAAATCAAAATTTCCTATTTTCTTATCGTTCGTACATATCCAATAATTTACTATTTTAAATTGTATCCTCTCTTCAGTGATAATAAGTAAGCAAGTAAAGTATACAGTTACGCACACGTTAGGTGAATTCGTATCGATTCATAACATTAACTACAAGCTATCATCATTTTTTCCCCTCTATCGTGAGATAATATTTCTTTATTCGATTTATACGATTGAGGGAAGACTAAAGGGTTCAACCTATCATCGATGTTCCTATTTACGGTTGAATAAAATTCATTGTCGGGGAAGAACGAATGGAACGTTTGAAAAAAAAAGAAAAAAAAGAAGGAGTAACAACAATCGTGTGCATGTGCATTGACGAAGAAAATAATACACAAATTTTTGTTGGATTATTTATACAACGTAAGTATAATAAATAATTATACTTGAGAGTGTAAAAAAGAATCTTACTTTCTTCGTTTTTTATTAATTATTATTAGGGTGTAACGATTCTTTCTTTTTATACGATTATGATTTTTAATAATTTTTTTATGAGATTATTATACGACGTATCTTAACTTTCTCTTCTTTATTTTCTTTCCTCCCTTAGAAAATTTGTAAGATGATTGATACAAATATCAAATATATATATATATGCTATTTTTCTACGATGAAAATTAACGTACTATCCCTCGTTGTCGCTTAGCGTAGCTCGTAATGCGGTGAAGTATGAAAATGACGTTGACAAGAACTAAAATATTATTTATTAAATATATTTATGTGTTTTTTCTTTTCTATTTAATTAAACTTTCATACCGATGCGTAATATTTCAAAGATAATGCTGGAAGTACACTCCCAATACGAATACTTTCAGGTTTTTGTGATCTCAAAATACATTGGACAATCGTTCTCCTAGTTTTTGGTCTGGCTAACAACCAATTAGAATTGTAAAGGCCATGGGAAATATTTTGACTCTGAAATAAAACGAAGGAAATTTATTAAACGAGATATTATTGTAAATTAAATTAAAAAAGAAGATAAAGAAAAAAGTCAAAATACCATGGTAATTAAATTGTCCGCTGGCCAAGCACAAATAAAAAGTTCAGTACTTGCACTGATAACTATAACAATGTATTGAACTTTCACAATTAATGGTTGTTGCTATCATATTTGAAATATCCTTATCAATTTCAATTCATAATCTAACAATATAAATTGAATTATTATAAATTACATTAATTTACTTACGCTGACAATATTTAAACCACCAAAAATAATGACTACGTTTGTGGTAGTGACAATGGTTAGTATCAAATATTTGACAACACCTTTTACTTGTTCCGTATAACTGAAAAAAAAAATAATAATCATTCTAATCTTACGATCAAATTGATGTATTAAACCATTAATTATGAAATGTTAAAGTAATTGAAGATATAATAAAATTAATTACTTAATAATTTCTTGATGTTTCTTCAAGCAAAAATTCAATTGATTATCATTTTGAATGTTCATCAATTTCTCTGTCAATATTTCATATTTTGCACCGACGTACCAAAGAAGAAGTGCAACTTGACAATCGATGGTCAATCCAGCGGATGCTTGCAATCCGACTAAAGTTTGATGCAGGAAAATAAATTCTTTTATTGGATGATGATCTATTTCAAAAGGATATTTAGCATCGGTTGGAAAATTTTGATTTGTATACAAAGGACCACAAAATATGATAACTGCGGTAAGGTAACATCCCATTGTGTAAGTTACGTGTACAAATTTACATCTTTCTACGGTTCGTTGTAAAACAGATCTTTCTTGTTCGTTTGCGTTATGGCAAAAATTTTCCATTTCGAAGAACAATGCCTAGAATATGAAAATATCAAATAAAATAATATGCATGATATTTGTACCACCACGATAGAAATGATATCTCGGAATTATTGCAAATAGAAATAAAAATTCATATCGTACCTGAAATTGCGTACGTTGAAGTCGACTGAATATCATTTTCAAAAGTACTTGAAAGACTGCGCAAAACAGGCAAACTAATTTACTCATTACCACGTAATTATCTCGTAAAACGTAAAGTGCGTTAAACAATGGAAGTAATAAAAACAATCCGCTGGCAAATAACGCGTACCATGAGATATCGAATATAAGAATATGAAATTTCGTAGCGGTTGGTAATGGTGGCCAAGATGAAGCCAATCCAACGCTGAGTTTTGTAAAGAGAAATGCTGCTTCCGGTGATGCCTTCGATAACATTGTAAATTCAATAAAAAGAAAAAAGAAGAAAAAAAAAAGAAACACTTCGTGATACGATGGTCAGTAAAAAGGAATACCCAGGTATTAAAAAATCACGAATTACTCTTATATTCCTCCTATTTTTCTTTATATTTTCTTCTGCTTGAAAGAAAAATCTTGTCTGTTTCCCTTTTCGATTAAAAATTCTTTCCAACCCATTCTTCTATGAGGGTAGTTAGATTCATATTTTCAATAAAAACCTTTTCTATCCATACTATTAGTTTTCTTCTGGTATAAGTCTATGAAAAGGATAAGCTATAGATTAATAAATTAAAACTATGCTTCTTGATAGAGTACTATGTAATCATCGGTATCGTTAGCACTATACAATTACCACCCCTATCGTGAAATAAGGGGTGTACAGTTATGCAGGAGTAAACTATCCATTTGATTGATATCTAGTAATAAAAGTAAATGCCTGTTTCTTTCTTTTTTCTATCAGTTTTTATACACAGGGTAAGATAAAAGTTATTTTCCTTGAAGATACTACCTTTATGCAAGTAATTTCTTCATGCAATGAGGTGTACTGTTTACAGTTCTAAAAACAGCTTACATATTAATAATATATTATTTATTGTGCATCTTGGATTAAATCATCATTTTCAAAATAAATAGCAAATTAACCAACGAAGAATGAGTTTATCTTTCTATTGAATAATTCGAATCTTGTAATTTGAACAAACGATTTGTCTGTTTCATGGACAAACTATGAAGTTTCATAATTATATACAATTGGAATTGAAATAAACGTTAAAATAAACACTTGCAGATATATGATCGAAACAAAAACGTATGTATGTATTAATTATTATATTTAAATAATTAAACATGGATATAATATAATTTAAAATCTAATTTCACTCGTCTATCATTTGTCTCATTGTCATGAAGTATGATGAAATCGTGTAAAAGAACTGTAAAAGATAAGAAAAAAAATATATATAAATTGAAATTATCAAATGAGAGAGAATTATTCGATATTAAATAATATTTGAATATACGTGTGTGTGTTTCCTTACGTTCGCATAATATTCGAGAGTTAAACTGGGAAGTAAATTACCCATTGAAATCAAAACAGGTTTTTGACTTCTTAATATTATTATGTGTACGTCTATTGCCATTTTGGTTGAATCGTCGAACCATCTCGAACTGTACGCCGATGTTGCGAGTTTCATACTCTATAAAATTATATAAATATATATATTATATAAATATAATAATTATTAATATATAACATAAAGGTAATAAAATATCGAAGGATAATTATAAAAGTAATAATATTTACCGTTTCTTTTAAATCGTCAGCAGGTAAAGCTGTAACATACAATCTTTGATAGCTAGCTACCACCATGCAAATAAACTGTAGTTCTATGTTTATTGGTTCATGCTGTAAGATTCAGGTTTATTCATACTGGCCAATTAATAATCTCGTTGTTATAATTAATATTTATATTAAGAGATATTTTTATTAATTTTGTTTATAAACGCACATGTAGAAGCGAAAATGTTGCACCTATTGCGGTAGCACCCATTGTCACGTTAGTTTTGAACAATAAAGTTCCAATAACTTTTTGTGTTTTGGATATAAAACTATACAAATACATATATATATGAATATTAAAGTTTCAAGTTATGATCAAACAGTGAATTAAAATTATTACAACGAATACTTACTTTAAAATCTGTTGATGTTCCTTAGCGCAATCTATTATTTTACGTTTGTCAGTAGCTTTACCTAATTTTAATCCTAAAATTTCTAATTTCGTAGCAGAATACCACATCAACATGGCTATCATAAAATCAACGCAAACGCATAATGCAGTTTGAAATAGAACTATTACGTCCAACGTGTACATCGGAATTTTAACGTACAATGGTTTTAAATTAAATGGATACATAGCATCGCCAGGTATTTCGTTGTCTGTAAAAAATGGTGTAAAAGAAAATGCAATGGCAGCTGCCAGATTGGAAACCGCCATTGTTGTTGAGATCGAGGAATGATCTATATATTTTTGCATTATTGCTTCTTCCTCGGTAGTACAAGTTCTAATAAATTCCTTTACTTCTTCCATTAATTCCTAATATAATATTTATTTTTTAAGGAATATAATATTTTATTACAACGAGTAAAATCATGGAAAAAAAGAAAAGAAACAATGTCGCGTCACCTGAAAACGAGTCCTGTTGATTCTGAATAAAATTAACGCAAATATAACATCGGTGAGGGTAGCCGTTTCGCATAAAGGTTTCATCAAAGTGACAATGTCATTTCTATGATAATAATCTGCATAAAATAATGCTAATAATATGAAAACTGCATTAAACATTCCTAAAATCCAACCGATGTCTCGTAAAATCATTTCGAAACGGCTTGCATTTAACGATGGCGGCCAAGTGCTGGTAAAACTTCCGGCTAATTCTAACAAACGAATCATTTGATTTGGTTTTACACGAAGTAACGTCATTTTATTGAAAATAATATTACGTCGAAGATAAAACACTATTCGACGATGAGAAACATCATTGAAATGAAATGAAATACACTAATAAAACACTGCAAAGTTAATAACACGCTGTACCATTGATGCTGTACGATCGACGAATAAACGAATGAACTCTGTGTACGATCGATAACGTATTAATTATTAACAACCGTGTAAAGGTAATTATCATTAATTGTAGCTACGTATCGCTACGATCGAAAGACTATCTTTTAATTATAAAATATTTCTACATCGGCATTGGTTCGTCACTCGCGTGACTTCCTTCTTATATTTAAAATTCATTTAAAACTTTATTCAAACAGGAAGAGGGATCGTTCTATATACAATCGTTATTATTTTAATCTTATATTCCAGTACTTCGAAACGCGTTCTTAAGAAAATTGATACCTTTCCTAATTATTCATTGATACAGTTTCAATGATACTTTCACGCTTTCCAAGTGTAAAGATATTTGACATCCTAATAATTATTAGATAGATTCTTGTATTTACTACCATGGGTCGATAATGTTCTTAATTAAAGTGTAGAGAAGAACATTTTCTGTGTAAAAATGTTTTATTATTTATTCATACTTTGATAAAGAGACAGTGTAAAAAAAGAAACCAAGCTTTTAGTGAAATTTAAAAATTTCCCTCTAAAAATAATTTATCACCAGATGTCACTAGTGTTGCCGACTTTCACGCTATCTGTTGACCAATCATATCCATTCTAACCTTTTATTTACTAGGATCAATTTTCTTATTTTCTTGTGTATTGAAATTTTATATATACATTTATATACATATTATATAATATAATATATATATATATATATATTTATCACAGGTATAAATATTTTTCTGTTAAGAAATCAAAAATTTTGGTGCGTAATAGATCGTCTGTTGAAAATGTTTGGTAATTCGTCATTATCGTTATTGGATTGTGAGTGTATAGAAATTAATACTGTCAAGAAAAAAAAGTGGTCCTTGTGTTTTTTTCGAGTATTGTTTGTTAATATATAAACATTCGTTAATTTGGTTATAATTGAATGAAAAACTTTTTGTAAAATTTTTATTTTGTATAAAATATTTTTCTTACGATTTCTTTTTTTTCATTCTATTTTATTATATTTTATTTTATTTTATTTTATTTTATTTTTTTCTAGACTTAAGTCTTATCACGTGTGTTATAATACTTCGTAATATCAATCGGGGACTAAGAGTGAGATGTAAATAAAATGTTGGAAGTAATCGAAATAACGAATAATGAAGTACCATCTAATATTGAAAATCTTTCAAGAATTGATATCAAACGTGTGAATAATAAATTAACGTACGATGAATTTTTTCATAATTATTTAATTAAAAATGTACCGTGTATCGTGGATTCAACTATTACCGAGAGTTGGTCATCCAGGCAACAGTGGGTATCAAAAGACATGCCAAATTTTGAATTTCTCGGAGAATTGTTTGGTAAGCGATAAAAAAAAATTAAAAAACCAAACAATGTATGTTATCTCTTATTAATAACAATAATCATCTCTTACGAATAATATTATTATATTATTTTAATAAGATAATAATATTTATTATATATAATACCCAGTGAACACAAAATTCGTCATTTTTGAAAAATTACGTAAATCGTACGTCATATTAACGTTTTGTGTTCACCGGGTAACTATATCGAGTTATTGAAATCTTATAATTTTAAAAACTATGTATATATTTTTGTTTGAAAAAACATTTAATAGGTCACTCAACGATACCAATATACAATTGTCAAGTAAAACATTACAATTCTCAACTTAGGGCCGACATGAATATGACAGAATATTTAAATTATTGGATTAAGTATAGAAAGAATAATTATACTTCGGATATGCCACTTTTGTATTTGAAAGATTGGCACTGTGTACAAGAATTTCCTGATTTAGTTTATTACGAAGTACCTCGATATTTTTCTTCCGATTGGTTGAACGAGTATTATATAGCTCATCCACATTTCGATGATGATTATAGGTTTGTTTATATGGGACCAAAAGGATCATGGTAAATCAAATAACATTATATTATATTTTCCATGTAACATTTTATTTCATATTTAATTAAAGTTAGGATTTTTCTTTACCTAGGACGCCGTTTCACAAAGATGTTTTATTATCGTACAGTTGGTCTGCTAATATTGTTGGTAGAAAACGTTGGTTTCTCATTCCACCGAAAGAAGAATATCAATTTCGTGACCAGCGTGGTCAATTGGCTTATGACGTATTATCTGATGATCTTAAGGATCGTTGTAAATACAAAAATTACGATATCAATAATCTTAAATACATAGATGTAATACAAGAACCAGGTGAAGTTATGTTCGTTCCAACGGGATGGCATCATCAAGTTTGGAATTTGGTAAATATTTTTTTTCTTTTTTTTTTTATAATATTAGATTGGCAAGTATGAAATGGAGCAAAAAATGTACATATTTTAATTGAAATTTGTTCCATTTTATACTTGACAATCTAATATATGTATATAAATATGCCAGCAAATAGTTTAGAATTATTTTTTAAACAAACCAAGTGTCGTTCGATAGGAAGATACTATTTCTATTAATCACAATTGGATAAATGGATGTAACATAAGGACCGTATGGATGGATTTAAAAGCACATTTGTCTTCCGTTATGAAAGAAATCGAAGATGTTAAAGATATGAATAATTGGGCTAAACATTGTCAAGTGATAATGAGAGCTTCTCATGGTATGAATTATGGACAATTTTATTCTTTCATATCTTTCATCGCTAAGGAACGATTAAAGTTGTTTACCAAAGGAATTAAAAAGATTTCATTTGATAAATACGAATTAGGTAAAAATCATTGTTTATTCGATTTGAAAATGTTAAAAATTGTCTTGGAAGATTTTATTATAGAAATTAAAGAAAAATGCATATATAATTTAATATCTTACAACGATGAGCCAGTAGATTTGTTAGAAACAATTAATCACATTCTTCGAGATGCAGACGAGTAATATTTGTTATGACGATGATAATGATTTATTTTAAATAACTATAAAGTGTAATCATGTAACGATAGGATCACTGTGTATTCATTTTCAAAGTATGTTCCTTAATGATAGGCAACATTTCATACATGTCATGATATTTAGCGATAAGATTTGACGAACTAACCATGTGCTCCTTGGTAGTAGATAACATTTCATAAACGATTATAAAAATGATATATTTAAATGAATTTGTAAATATATTTTTAAATTATATATATCTATATATATATAAAGAGAAAAAAAAGAGAGAGGAGAGGAGAGAGTGAGAGAAAAGGAGCAGCAATAAAATTTTATTTTCTCATACTTCTTGTAACCTTCTTTTCATTTTTTCTAATTCAAAATCATTCATTATTATTTATTTTCTATTAAATTAAATTAACCCTTTCGTTAAGACACGTTTTCGTATCGTCGAATGGTACGACCCTTGCATGAATCGGTTGTACCTTTACACATATATGACCCGTAAATCGATCGAATTAAAGTCTAAAAGGAAATAAAAAAAATAAAAGAAAGATGTTCATCCTAAGAAATAATTATTATTATACATCAACTTGTATCTCGATATCTTCCTCGTCATCGGAAATAACAGTTTTCCCCCCTTCGATGATTTTCGTCGAGTTTTGTAATATTTTCGATGGGATTTCTTTTTGAGTTGAATCTGGATCAACGATAGATGAATTGTTATTGTTTTCACCTTGTTTCGTGTGTCGCCATTTCATTCGACGATTTTGAAACCAAACTTTGACCTGAAAATATAATCAACAGAAAAAAAAACCAAATGATTTAGAATGATTGATCGTTTCAAAAGAAAAAAAAAAGGAAGAAACGAAATGAAAATAAAATACTTGAGCATCGGTAAGTCCCAAAGTAGCAGCCAATTGTCTTCTATCAGGTTTGGTGATATATTTTTGCAATGAAAATCTCTTTTCCAATCCTTTCCTTTGCAACGCACTGAAAACTGCCCTCGACCAGGATCTTTTTCTTCTAGCATTTGTTTCCATAGTATTGCTGACGATATTCGATGACCCCGAATTGGTTGTCACTGGAAAAAAGAAAAAAAAAACAAATTATTACGAAGAAAAGAAAAAGAAAGAAAAAGTAATGTCGATAAGATTTAAAAGAAAAAAATAAAAGAAATGTTCTCTCTTACAATTTACAATCTCGTTTATGAGATAAAAAGTATGCAACAACAAATTCTTGTCGAAATTTACACATCGTTCTGAAAATATCCGAGTACGCCTGATAGATATTTTTAAGATTTCGCATAATCTATTCTCGAATTCCTATTGGTATTCTTCGAAGAGAAAAGAAAAAAAACAAAAAGAAAAATCTATACGCTTTCAATATTTCTCCCGCCAAAAAACAATCCTTCCTTTTCTCTTTATCTTTTACTTCTTCCTCGAAGATGTAATAAAAAAAAAACAGAAAAAGAAAAAGAAGAAGAAGAAGAAGAAATTAAAAAAACCAACGAAGTCTAAATAAGTCTCCAATTTAAACCCACTTAGGATGTTTAAAATTCATCCCCCCACCAACCCTTCTTCTTCCCATCTCTCTTTCTTCCCCTATCCCATCAGTGATATTCCAATAAATGTGAGAAAAGGATAGAATGAGAGAATGGGAGAGGAGAAAGGCAAGGGAAACTGTGAACGATGGTGGGGGGTCCAAGTTGGAGAGAGGGGTTGGGGAGGAAGGGGTTGGCTCTGTAGAAAAGTGGCTGCAGAAAAGCATTCGATGCCACCGAAAGCTTGAAACTAAAGCTATGAAAGACACGCGGTTAAACCGCTGTTTATACGTGTTGTAAACGCACGGTGCCACTTAAGATGTCGTTTAAACACAGACAGGAAACACGAGAATACATTGGCGCATAAATATTTTGCTCTAGTTGCTTGGTTGCTTGCTTGGTTGCTTCCTTCCTTCCTTCCTTCCTTGCTCCTTGTTCTGTTTTCTGATGTGCTATTCGAAAACCAAAACGTGTAGGAACAAACCCATATGGTAGCATTTGTTAATGACGTAATCCTGATCCCGAATGTTCTTTAATAGGGATTTTATTTCTTCGATGATAACACGATCGAAAGGGGAAAAGAAGAGGAAGAGGAAGAAGAAAGGGGATTGGATAGGAATAAAATAATAAATTGTGTTTTAAAATAAATAAACTTAGTCTTTTATTACCTCTTGAAATGGGACGAATGGCAGCTGGTCGATATAAATTTCCGTAATTGTCGGAATGATTTCTTTGATAATTAATCATTGTTTGAGTCTCGATCGGAGTTTGTCTGAAGGGATAACCGGAACTGATACGAAGATCGCAACTTGTACAGCTTCCGGGACAAGGACATGCCACTGTTGAAAATTGTACTGCTAATGGTCTCAATATATCTTGTGATGGTATCATCGATGTTGGATTTGGACGTATTGCTTTGGATATTCAAACCAATAAAAGTAATTTTTAATGATTATTTTTATATATTACAATTATTTGAGATATACCATATATAGTCATATATATAATTTAGAAAGGTATTTGATTTTTTATTACAGTAAAACATTTTGTTAACTTTATTGATGTATTATTTTATTAGAAATTTTGTAAATATTAATTCAATTATAATATCCAATTATAGCTATTCATAATAATTAATATTATAATTAGAAAATCTATCGGAATATTTCTATTAAACCAAAGGAGAACCTATGCAGAAGCAATAAATTGTTTTAAAAAAATATTATTCCCAAAATCGAATAAAGTAGGAATAAACGAACCAGAAATGATACGGGTTTTGTATTCCAAAGTTCGACATTTAAACAAATCAAATTAACGTGTTAGCGAATCGAGTTCAACAATTTGCTCAATTAAAACTTAAATTAATGTAATTTTCCAATTTTTTATTTGTAAAATAATAAATTCTCACCTGTCCTCTTCGGAGAGAATTCATTAGACAAAATTCGTTCAACGCCAAATTTCAATACCTTGGGACGATTAACTTTATCCAAAACATTGGTATTCTCGGTATTCATTATTTACAAATTATTAAATTACGATTTGAGAATATCGATAAAAACGATCGATCTTTTCCATCACTCATTAAAACACAATAAAACGATTAACAATGATATCCGTTAAAGGAACATGATAGATGTTAATCACCCACGAAAAGATTATGATCAACTGAGAAAGTGCATAAGGTTTATCCTAACGTCTTAGCTTAGCTTAACTTAGCCAGAGTAAAAGGAAGGTTTTCCTGAAGAGTTGAAAAATTTCAGTCAGCTACGTAGAAGTTTATCCGTGATTGGTTAACGAAAGTGATGTGGGTGTGGCTTATTTGAAAACTCCTTCTTATTCCAAAACTGATCATGATGATGATGATGATTATAATGATGATGATGAGTATGATTATGATCCATCATCAATTTTAACAATAATCCAAATAATGATTGATTTAATCATCTTTGATATACAATTTATCAATAAATTATTTATTAATGTTAAATAATTCAAACACACACACACACATTAATTAAATATAATTCTATAATCTATATTTGTTTATATGTGAAATAAATTGAAACAATGGTATTGAAAGAAATTAAAAATAAATATATATAAGTACGTATTTTTGATAAATAATTAATCAGAAGATATTGAGATAAAAAAAAAAAAGAAAAAGAAGAAAATATTAGAGAGACGTCTATGATACCTCCGGTGGTAGCCATATGGTTATCTTTCTACGTGGGCCTTTAGAGTATACAGTCACTTAGGTGTTTATTTGAAGAGCCATGTTTGAAGCAGCCTCTACCCACACGCCAAGAATATTCTTCGAAGATATGTACACATCGTGGTCCTCTATTCGATTTTATTAGGTTTTAGGATTTTCGAGGATCCACCGGATTTGTTATAATCAAAGCTTCGATTCACTCGATTAGATTCTCTCCTCTTAACATCCCCCCACTTACCACGAATCTATGCTTTCATACTTGAATACTTCTATTATACTTCATCTTTGAACGATTACCTTTTATTCTGTCTCTAATACTATGTCTATTATTTTATCTATTTGTCTTTTTTTCATAGAATAAAATTATTATATTTCGTTAAAAAATATTTTCTATATGAATAATTTTACATTTGGGTTTTCTTTTTTATTTTCTTTTATTTAACGTTCGAAACGTGCATAAGTACGAGACAACATGATCATTCCTTGATAAAGTTTGTCTGTTTGAAAATTATTTTCCATCGGATCTAATACCAGAAAATTTCTTTTAAATCGTTGATTCTTTTGTGGACTTTGCAAATTCTACGATAGAAAAAGAAATAATATAGAAGAAAGATGAAATTATTTGACAAAATTGTGATGTTTTAAGATACGAAGAATAAATATGAGAATGAATAAAATGATAATTAATAAATGGATTAATTTACCGAAAAAACTATGACGTTTCCAGGATTAGTCGTGTTAGAATTTCTCCTAATTGCTGTAATGATCAATGTTAAAAGATATCCACCAAATGCTAAGAACGAAAGTGCTGTAACAGCTAATTGAAATATTTTAGATATCTTTGTATCTTTCCCTTTATCTTCATAATGATCACCACGTCTTTTTGGTAATTTGTAATTTCTTTTTAACGGCATAGCCATTGGTAATGTTGATTTTATCCTACCTTCTGGTTGATCATATTTCTTTATCATCGATGTTTCTGAAACAAAATTAATTTCTTTATTAAATTATTATTTTGTTAATAATAAAACAAATAAAAATCTATCCTTTGAAATAGAAAACAATTGTCGAAAAGTACAGATTATTGGTAAGAAAAGTAGGTTAATAGTAAGAAAAGTGTTTTCTTCCTATGCAAGTGATATGCACTTCACGTGAATGAATATGTGTAATGCATACATGGATTTGAAGTAGTATGTAACATTGGATATAAGAATTATTTAAATCTAAAGTAAGTTGAAAGTGTTTATAATTTAATATAAAACATATATCAATAATTTTCAATAAAAAAGTCTTAACAGGTAATCGTAACTTTGTAGAATTTTAGAATTTTTAATTTTTCTAACACTTTCGATATCTTTCATTCAACTATTCAAAATAAGATTTTTTTTTTTTAGAAACAATCCATAGATTTTCAATTGCAATAATACACATATTTGATTAAATTGTATTAAAAATATGATATTTTTGTTGATTTTTACTAACCCAATATTGGTGTTATCGAAGATTTGATTTTGATTAATCTATCCATAGGTAACTCGCTCAAACTTTCGATTTCATCCTGATAAATATCCAAGAAATTTCCACATTGAATATTAAACAAAATAATTACGAAAGATATTAATATTTTATTTAAACTCATCGCGATTCTCTGGTCAAACTGTAACTGTTAACCGGGTTTCTTAACTTCTTCGTCATCCTTTTGTCCCGTTTCTCTTCTTTTTATTTTTTAAATGCTTGGTCAACAGAGCGATTAGAATACGTCAATTAAAACGTGTAGGATAATTATTTTGAACACCCGTTACAACGGAGAGAAGAACGACAAGGATATTTTCCCATATCAGTCTTGGAATATTCTTCATAGCGTTAAAATGTCATCTTACGTTAAAGTGATCCTACAATTTCTTCTCGTTTTAATCATTCTCGATTCATTTGTTTACGTTAAAGCAGATGGTAAAGATTCTTTATTTTATTTTACATCAATAAAAAAGTTTACATATTTATAAATATTAGCCAAACCGAAATATAATGTCGTTATTTATTTTTCTTTCACACACATTAATTAATATAAATAATATAAATAATAAAGAATAATATAATACAAAACTATTTTATTTATATGAAATATTTATTAAACGCAGGAATGTTAGATAAAATAAAAACTGGTTTACGATATGCTAATGATTACCTGGAAATAGTTAAAGACGTGACCAATCTCGTATCTAAAAGTTTAAATTCCGAAAATAAAGGATCCTCTAAACGTGGTGATCCAGGTGTAGATGAACCAAACCAAAATCAAGACTTTCGTCCGGTTAATTTAATAACAGCATTTTTCAGATTAATCGGTCTTGATTCGCAAAAGGTTGCAGCCATTGCAGTTAACAGTGTCATTTTTCTAGCGCAGATGGTAAGCTATGAAAATCAGATTAATCATCGTGTAAAATAAATTTTCTAACAAAAAATGATACTGTTTTTTAACTTTACTCTGACGATTCTAAAATGATATTTTTCGAATAAGAGGAAGATTAAACATTCATAATTCAATCATTGATCTTCCATTAACATATTATTTTATTATACTTTTATTAAACAATTATTTTCAATTCTTTTTTTTAGATCAGTTCACTGTTCGATTTACCACCGGTGAAAACAGACAAAATTGATAGATCAGTTGAAGACGAAACTAACGAATTACCATCAACCTGGGATCCATTGAAATTTATCCTACAGAATAATCAAAACGATAAAGTTAATATCAAACTTTTTCTTTCTTCCAATCAGTGAATATGCATTCGAGAAGATCAATACGCAACCCAAAATTAATATCGCGTATCTGATCGAAAGATGATGCACTGTTTCATAAATAGAACAAAAAAAATAATACGAAATAAAATAAATCTAAAGAATAAATCGATAGATATCTAATAGCTGTAAAAACAATATTATTATTATTATTATTATGTTTTAGATGAAAATATTATTGGATGAGGCACGAAATGAGGCACTTCCAGATAGATTGATAGACACAATAGATGGTTTTGATTCTGCTTGCATAAGATTGTTACTATGTAAAACATCGATAGTGATCAGATCTGTTCAAGAATCATTGAAAAACAAGAAATCAAATGGGATAGGTTCGTTTACAGCTTGGTTTCCATCTAAAGAAGACTTCGAGAGGAACTCTGATGAGTGTGAGGACAAATACACAGATTGTAGATTATTTCCGGAATCATGAGTTCAAGGAATATATGAGGAATAGAGAAAGATTAAGAGAAATAAGAAAAATATCATTCTAAAGATATCCAAAGATTGAATAAAATCCTCCAACACTTCATCTATTATTATTTATTTATTTATTTATTTATTAATATCTTTTTATTTTCTCTCTTTCTCTCATTTCTTTTCTTTTATTTCAATTTCTCTTATACGGACGCTAATGTTACGTATTTTACTTTGTACAGAATTATTTTCATCGATTCGATATTTCAATAATTGGTTTACCATTTCAAAACTGTTTCCCTTTAAATTTATCCGTATAAATAATATTAATATGGTTTTCTTTGGTTGTTCTCTTCTTCTTCTTCTTCTTCTTCTTCTTCTTTTAAATTATAAACAAAGTATAATAATAATAATAATAATTATCTAAGTGTAATATCAAATGATTTGTTTTATCGTATCAGTAAATTAACATTACTAGGAATAATCTTAATTAAATAACATTATTATATTTATAAATCATTAGATATAAAGATAATCAAATACTAAGGACAGGTAACAATGTAAAGAACTTATTACTTTGGAGTTAATAATTTTATATAAAAACGATAGAAAAATCATTGGCAACAATTGTATTATAATAAAAATCATTGGATTATTATTTTCTTCTTATGTTTCCATTTATATTAACAATAAATATAAATGTACAAATTACTCATAATGTAGAGAGAAATAATTTTATTATTTCTGATTGGAAAAACAATTGTTTTATTTATTGTTCCTTGTTTTTTTTTTTCTACTAATTCATTTATCGTTTATATAATTCATTACTATTATTAATATTATTATTATTATTATTATTGTTATTATTGTTATTATTTCTCTCCCATTTATATTTGTATCGATCTAATCAGTTTCTTATTAATCATCATCATCATCATCATAATCATTATCATAATCATTATCATCACTCCAAAGTGTAAGATCTCTAATTACATTACACGTTACATTACTTCTAATGAGATCACAATTACTGTGACTTAAGAGACCTACGATTCATCTTAGGTTTGCGCTATGTAACTTTTTTCCTAATCTCAGAAAATCTAATCAGTACATCGAAAGATTTTTATTTATATTTTACTCTTTTATTAATTTAATTTTTAATTTAATTTCATTTTTAACTCTCGTCGTACAATTTATCAACCGAGTATGTATTTTCTTCTCAATAGATTCGAGAAAAAATATTTTGGCAATTAATAATACCTGTATTCATTTTTTCCACCTATTCCTTTCTCATCAGGGTCTCTTTTTATATCTGTATGTGTGTGTATGTGTGTGTGTATTTTATTTATATTCATGTGTTATATCATTTTATCGATTAAAACGTTAAATCCAAGGTTTTGTATTACTAAACACTACGATTTGGCAATTGAGAGACGTGCTTTAGTTAATTACTATGTACCAGAGTAGTATACATTGTTTTAACGTTCCTTGTGTTATTTTTATACCTTTTGTTTTTTGTTTTTAATTAGAACAATTGGTAAGATATATTAGCTTGGGGAAAAAGAAATCTATTACTTTTTTCCCTTTGAAATAAATGTTTAAATAATTGATTTCTTTCTCCCTAAATTAATATTAATATATATATACATACATACATATATACTAAATATTTTAATATATAAGGTATCTAAAGTTTTTCAGATAAAGTCAACATTTTTCGTCCTATACTCGTAATGCACGTGGTATAAACTGACACACGGTTCGATTGGAAAAACTTTGGACACCTTGTAGATATTGCGAGGAATATTGTTGATCAAAAGTATATATGTATATATATATATGTACAATAATTACGTATTATTATTCGATTATCTTAAACGNTTTAAATAATTGATTTCTTTCTCCCTAAATTAATATTAATATATATATACATACATACATATATACTAAATATTTTAATATATAAGGTATCTAAAGTTTTTCAGATAAAGTCAACATTTTTCGTCCTATACTCGTAATGCACGTGGTATAAACTGACACACGGTTCGATTGGAAAAACTTTGGACACCTTGTAGATATTGCGAGGAATATTGTTGATCAAAAGTATATATGTATATATATATATGTACAATAATTACGTATTATTATTCGATTATCTTAAACGAAACGACATATTTTCGTACCTGAGATATAATCTATTCGCGAGATATTTCAATTAGGCGATTTGATTGATATTTACGTTCGAAAAGAAATCATTTCGATATATTATTATTATTATTATTATTATTATTATTATTATTATTATTATAAATATTATATTTATTTAATATAAATGTAGTTTTGTTTATGCAGGTATAGAAAAAAAAAACATATACAAAACTCTACGGAGTATATATGCGTTTGATTTTTTTGAATCATTCTTATTTAATTGAACATATTAAATGCAGTAGAATGAAATCCATTATTTTAAAGCTTGAAATAAACGTAAAAATAATGGACTTGTTTCAACTACACCTAACAGTATTTATTTTGTTCTTCGTTGACAGTTTCTTTCTTTTTTTTTTTGCAATTTACGAAATTAATAAAAAATATCAAATACGAAAGATAGAAAAGAAACAATCGAACGTTTTTCTGTTAAACGAGCTCGAGTGGATTTTTTATTTCTTTAATTTGTAAAACATCATTTCATTCTTTCTTTTTCTCGTTCTTACGTACACATGTATATATGTATATGTATATTATACATACAAGAATACTGTAAAGGGATAAGGGTAAGGGTAAGGGTAAGGGATTAGGTTGTTCGACGAATGAATGGATCATAAAAATATATATACGCAAGATTATTTGAATGAAGGATTCATCAAAGAATCTTGAATCAATTCGTTTACGTTGAATCATTGATCTGGATTTATCGATCAAGAATATTTCTATTTACATGTAAATTTGATAGTGGTAGTTAGTGACTGGCGGTAGAAATGTTCTGATTTACGACGATACATTTGTCTTTCTTTCTTTTTCTTTTCTTTTTAATTGAAAAAATATAATATCGATCAGAAATCAAACTATACGAAACTCAATTTAAAATTTATCCATATTTCCCCATATTTCCCCATTAGTTTTTTATCTTCTTTTCTTTTTTCTTCATTTTCTTCTATTTTATATTTTTGTTCTTAAATCAAACAAATCAGGCACTTATTATCATATTTTTTATTTTTACTAATCTTACTCGTAACGCGACAATAATAACACTAATAAGAAAAATAAAAGAAAAAGAATAAATTATTATAAAATCTAACACGTCAAATAATACGAGGTGTCTGTGTTTCTAATTAATAAAACAAAGTATAATCAATTTCGAAGTAATATCTTCTTAATCATTAAATTAACAAAAATCAAATCTTTTTTTTATTCAATTTGGAATCACAATAATAATAATAATAATAATTTAATATCTTTTTTACGAAATAACCCTTTGAATAATTTCGTCTAAAAAAAAAGAAAAAGAAACATTTGTCGTGACGTTTTAAATCGTTGATTCGATATTAGCCATCAAATAATTGAATTATATGAAAAAACTTACTTTTAAAAATTATAATACATTAATAATAATAATAAAAAATAATTATTAATTATTAATTATCGGCACATTTATACGTTCGTATGAATAGTCAAAAGACTTTGAAAGATTCACGACTGAGGTAGTAAAACAGCAGTGAATTTTAACATCTAAATTCGTTATATATTCCCAGTTAACACAAAATGTTAATATGACGTACGATTTACGTCATTTTTCAAGCATGACGTAAATCGTACGTCATATTAACGTTTTGTATTAACTGGGTTATTATTTATCTTTCTCTCTTTCTTTCTCTCTCTCTCTCTCTCTTTCTTTCTCTCTTTCTATTTATATATGTATATTGATAAGTAAATGATACAAACGTTACACTCATAGAGTATTACATTGACACGTTATTTAAATGGGTGGTCAAGGCTCTCTCTATTTCAGGATTGAAATAGTATCGAAAATATTGGTATTTACAGCCTCCATTTATTTTCCTTCCTGTTCTCTTTCTTTTTTTCTTTTTTTTTTTTCTTTAATCATCGACTAGAATTATATATACGTATACGTATATGTATATATATATAATAATAATAATAATAGAGAAATGTTTATCATCTTAAAATATAATATACTTAAACAGTGTATATACTATTATTTATCATTTTTTTTTCTCTCCTACAAATCATCAAGTCGTTACATGAATTTTTAATTAAAAAATTGCACGATTATATACTCTTTCTCTCTCTCTTTCTTTCTATCTTTCTCACATCTACACAATTCTATATTTTTAATTGAATTAATTCATTAGTAATGATTTTTTTAATGTAAACGATTGAACATCACGCTTTTTCCTAGATTCATTCAACAGACAATTATTTTAATTTATTTCTTTTTTAATTTTAAATAAAGTTCGTCTTCCTGTCGTCATTATTAGTGTGTTAGTTCGTTAGTTTGTATGTTTGTTTACTGCGTGTATATGCAATTGTATTTTATATTCGTTTTTGGAGAATTATCTCAATCGTAAAATAGTATACATATATATGTGTGTGTATGTGTGTATTTATAGTTTCATCTTTATTTTAAGTTTAAACTAAATTCAGGTAAATATCTCGTCTAATTCGTTAATCTAATTCAAGAGAGGATTTGATTAGTTATTTTTCTTTCTTTCTTTCTTTCTTGTTCTTTTTTTAAGTAGTCGAGGAACCAATCGTCAGCAATAACGTATTTTCTTACTTACTCTTTTCTTATTGTTCGATAAACGATAATCGAAGTAAGAATTTCACAGCTACGGATAAGAGAGATATACGAGGAAGAAGGACATTAGTCTTATTGTTATAAACAGTGACGGATTGAATCAAGTTGATGGGGAGGGTCCTTAAACTCAAAGTTAAACTCTCATTAAAACATATTTATCACGAAAGTTCGTTCATTGGTATTTAAAAAAAAAAAATTAATTATTGTTATTTTAATTCTAAATAAATTAAATTCTAATTTTTTTTCCCTAAACAGAGAATAATTCCAATAAAATAAATGATTTTAGTTTCTATTACATCGCATAATGGTACTAATCCGTCACTGTTGTTATAGCTGATAATATATACTTTTATTTTCTTCTTGCGAATGATTTTACTTTTTTTATATTTTGGTTTTAATTTTTGTTTAGAGGGTTGCTTGTCCAGGGCCAATCATATCGGTTGTCTCAACACGAGCTTGTCTCAACCAGTCCCTGAGATTTCGTGTTCTATCAGCCAAATTCGATGAACTTTTTTCTACGGTGTTTCCAACGCTAGTTGTGAAACCACTGTTAGGACCATACTGTGCGATTATGTTTTGAGTGGTCGTTGTTGGTGGTGGTTGCGCTGCGGTTAATTGCGACAAAATGTTTGATTGGATATTAGGTGTACCGAAAGTACCTAAAATTAACGTTTATATAATATTTCTTTTATTTTTAAATCCTTTAGCTCGTAAATAAATTAGTATTATAAAATCTATCGTCGGTAAGATGGATTTTTACGAACGTTTTCGTGTGGATGAATATTTTATTCAATATAATATTAGTATTTAAAAAATTGGAATAAATTTATTTAATGCTATTTAAGGTTTTTAAAATATCGTATGATTATTTTCTCTTCTTGCTTATAGTTTCAATTAAAAATCAAAATAATTATACAAATCATAACACTGGTCTCTAAAAGATCTACGTTACCGCGTTGAAGGGTTCAATACTAATTAAAACTATTTGATTACTTTTTTTTTAAATCCCCATATACAAACGAATAAGACAAATCTCATCTGTTCTTTTTAGCACATATTAAATTGAAGAAAAATAATCTTATTATAAATAAAACAAACCTTGTATATTAGTAGTCGTAGCAGTTAAAGGATGAAGACGTAACCATCTTAAATATGAATACATCAAAGTAGGTGGTGGTATATTATTACTATCTTCACGTTTATTCAAAACATTCCAAATCTCACGTATTTCCGAGTTAAGATTTTCCAAATTGGCTATAATCTCTGTCGACTCTTGATAATGATCTGGTTTGTCTAAACGTATGAAACAAAAAATAATCCATGAGATTATTTTAAGTACAACATAGACAATCTTTTATTTTACCTAATCGACTTTACCTATAAAGGTATCAGTTCCAATATCTGTTGAACTGAATCCGCTACTTGCGCTTGACATATCGCTTAAGGTCAACTCGTCATTTTTCGTAGAAGTAGCATCGTTTTCGTTTCTTTTAGCATTGGCTACTCTTTCCAACGATTGTTCCAAATGTCTCAAGTGTATTACTTTTTCACCTAACAAACTTCTTGTACGATGTAAACTGACTTCCATGTCAGAAAGTTCACGTTCTTCCTATAAAGAAGAGAATTATTTGAAATTACCTGGATAATAATGATTCGATTGAATGTGATATGAATTATAATATATTAGAATTATTTTTAATTACCTGGACCAATTGTTCTAGCGTAGCTCTAGCACTTCGTTGTTTTAAAGCCTTTTGTCTACCCTGAAAAGCATTCCTCTGTTGTTTCCATGCTTCTCTAGCCCTTCTCACTGAATCCCTTTCAACGTGTATCCGATGCCGAAAGAATTCCAACTCCGAGGATGCGTTTGCTGGTGCTATAATTAATAATTATTATATAAACAATATAAATATTTATGTAATATATAACTTGGGGTCCTGTTTTTATTATTTTTCATTCTAACAATTTAGCTTCAAATATGAAATAAAAAGAAACATTGTGTATTTATGTGTATCTGTGTATGATACGTGTGTATATGAGTCAACCAATAATAAATAAAATAAAGAAAAAGGAAAAAGATTATAAGAGTAAGATGAAAAATTCGAAGTTCGATTAATACGAAAGAGAGAGAGAGAGAGGTTCGAATATGAAAATAAAATAAATTAATAAATACAAATTAAGCAAATAACTTCTTCGATTTAACACACATAAGTTAACTTACGAAAGAAGATAGACGAAGGGATGTAAGCGGTTAACCAAAGTAAAGTGTATAGATTCCTAGGAGAAAAATGATACAGTAATGTACTTTTTTTTTTGATTTATATGAAAAAATAATAATAAATAATAAAAACATATCAAATAATAATAATAATAATAATAATAATAATAATAATAATAATCATCATCATCATCGAGCTTGACATAGGAAAATTTAGCTATGTGGAATAGGGTATTAAAATAATTTTCATTTTTTGGATACCTTCTTATACATAATCTCGTATAGGAAATAATTTTCTATACTTATATATATATAAAATTGATGATGACTAACGTTGGTATAAGAATAATTGCATTAAATCGGTTTGCGTTTATACGCGAGTATCTAACAACTTCGCTGAGTGGACTCGAATATCAATGATTGAGTCATAGCAGTTTGTTTACTGACATACGTTTAAGAACGTGCTTCATACGTATTCTTATATACGAGAAATTTATATTATTTTACATGAAAGAAAAATATTTGTGAAAATAATTAACGTGATTAACGATGTGCTTTTGATAATCCAACAATTTCTTCGAACAAATGAAATAAAAGTATCCGTGATTAAAAATGAAGATTATTAATGAATAATTAAAAAGCATGGGAAAAAGAATATAGAGTTGGATAATTAGATAGAAAAATAGAGTTGGAATTGTTGGGAAGGATCGTCACCTTTATCCTGGAAAGGATATCGCAGAGTGTAGGCCGTTTCGTTGCTCGGTAATTGATCGCCAAGATGTTCGAGCTTTTCCAATTGCTTTCGGATATTTTCTACGGGATTTTCTATATTATTATTATTATTGTTGTTGCCACTGGGTGCAGTAACATTCGGTGTAACGTTTAATAATTGTTGTTTGTTATTAGACGTTATCTTTCTTCCAAGACTTTTACGCCTTCTCATTGTGTTCGCGTTAGTTTCACTCGCCGTAGTAGTGTCGTCGGATTCAAATTTTGCGGCATTCTTCGAAGAAGACACGCTATTGGTCGAAATAATACCCCGAAACCCCTGGCTGCTGTTCATATTGGCTGCGCTTTTTGAATCTTCACTTTCGTTTAAACTCTGACTTTTGTCATTTGTTCCTACTGTTGTTGCTGTCGTATTTGTTCCTGTTGTTGCTGCTGCTGATGTTGCTGCTGCTGTTGCTGGTGCAGCTGCAGCTGGTGCAGCTACAGTTGTTGTTGTTGTTGTCCGAACTACATCCGTTGGCTTAGCGTTTGCCATCGAATTCGTTGAATATGTGCTCCTCAGTGGGGTACTACGGGCACGATTTAAGGCCTATAGCCAGATATTAGGGCGAATCGCATGAATATGAGCGACAATACCTTTACAATTGTCAATATTTTACTTTTTATTTAATCATTTGTCTCTATTGAGAATTGTTAAGGTTGTGATTATAATGATGATTTGATCGAATATGATATGAATTATGATATATATGATATGGATAGTAAATATAGTATACGAATTATTACAGTATGAGTCATCTTCATCTTTTCCTTCGTTATATATCACAATTTAAAAAAAGTACATTTTCATTTAATTATTCTATTATTAACAGTTTCGTTACGACACGCATTACGAGTATAGTCACGCTATACTACTCTTTTATGAGTCGTTAGTTAACGATAAGATTAATGAATGTATTTAAAATAGAAAATATGAAAATATCATAAAATAAACGAAAATAAAAAATAAAATAGGAATGTAAATTTAAGAAGGTAAACGTAAAATATAATGAAAGATTTGTAAGATGAATTAAAACAATTGATAAATGAAACTCACTTTTGATCGGATGAATCAGTTCTCTCAGTTTTGGATCTTTCAGTTTCCGATGCCGTGGTGTATCCTCCACCACCACCACCTCCCCTGCTTTTATTTCTTCTCTCGACAGTCAGTCTAACATCGTTCTTCAATTTGATGTATTTCTCCTTCAAGGCTGTATACTTGTCTTGGAGTAAACGTTTTTCGCAACGTATTTTCTCGTAGTCCATGCATTCTTGATGTAGGGCACGTTCAGTCTGCTTTCTAGCTTCCTTCTCAAGATCACGCGAAAAATCAGCACGGATTTCCTCTAATCGTTGTTTGTACATCTTACGAGCAAGACCCTCCTGTAAATATTGGCAGGGAACAATGATCCAAATAGGATTTGATTATAATAATTACGTATCCATCATACAACAAACACAAATTGGTGCTACCATCAGACTCCCCAGTAGTCCTCCTGTGCTTAGAAAAAAAATTCATCTATTGTATTGTATCAATTCAATAAATTGATTGATTGATTGATCGATTGATTGATCGATAGATAGATAAATAGATAGATCATTTGATAGATCTAACACTAATTTAAGATCTATATATATGTATGTATGTATATATATATAAATATAGATCTTTTTCGATTTATATTAATCTTATTTTATTATGTCAATTGTGTAAGATTTTATTTTATGAATGGTATTTAAACGATATGATTTTTTAACAATGATTTATGAACCTAATCATTCTACGACGTGTGTATGTTTCTGATTCTATTTATAAACGATTAATGAATTTATATATTATATTATATTATATTATATTATATTTATATAGAAAAATAACTTGTCAATGATCGTAATTATGTGACCCATGAATCAGTATAGTCCTAGGGTATAAAAAGTACAAACGTTTAAAATGTAGTAACTTTAACTCTGTGTTTTACGAACAAATCGTAATATTTTATTTTTCTTCTTTTTTTTTCTTTTTCTTTTTCTTTCTTTCTCAAATATAAACCTCTTAACAGATTAAATATGCTATCAATAATAATCGTGTTAACTCTTTCTATTCTTCTTACAACTATATTTCATATTTCGTATTTAAATATATGTTATCATTAATAAGAACAATTGGTATTAGATCTTTCTGACTATAAGCTTACATGAACTAATCAAATTTGTTTTTATATTCAAAAATTAACATATATGTATATATATTTATATCAATTTTTGATTGATCTATGTTTTTTTTTAATTCTAATAGAAAAATCTTCCTAAGCGTATAAATATTGCGTATATAATTATTCTTTAAACGAATTAGTATATTTAATAAGGCCTAGAATGTTATTTTAAAACATTCCTCTTGTCTTTCTTATTCTTCTTCTTCATCTTCTTCTTCTACATTTATCTTAATTTAACCCTTTCGTTTTATGCAATTGTAGACCGTATAACACGACTTGTATATTGGGAGTCGCCAATAACGAAAGGATTAAAAATAAATAAATATACAAGCGTTCCTCGTTTAACATGGTCCTTGTAAAACACGTTTTCGATAATATTACTACTTATTGATATAACACGGATTTGATACAACACGATTTGAAACGACCGAATCTGAATCTCATTTTCGTTCAACAACGGGGGACATTTTCAATTGGAATTTTTTCTTTTAATTGCATTCAATAAACGGGGAATTCTCCTAACTTTATTGCTACGGGAAAAGAAGCTGATTTTCATTCTTTGTAAGCGAAGTTGATAAAGTTTCCTCTTGTTTTTATTTTTATTTTTTTAGAAAGTGATGAACATGGAACGCATTGCCTTGAATTGTATTATTTCAAGGTTTCAATATAACTCGGTACAAATTAACCGTGTTAAACGAGGGACACCTGTATATATTTTCTTTGATTCGTTCAAATCCTCTTAGTTATACGTAAAAGGAAACAATCAAAGGAAGTGCGCTTTTGCATTTGTTTGTTTGTTTTTTGCATAAATATTTTGTTACTCGAGTGGATGTTTAGGGAGAAAGGTTTTTAAGGAGGAGGTTTCGTTTAATTTTTTTGTTTTTGTTTTTTTTTATGTTTTTAAGATTTTCTTTTTCAATAATAATATTATATATATATATATTTTTTTTTAAAACAATAAACAGCATCGTCAGGTACTCACGTCGATTCTAAAGTCACGCAGGATCTCGGCAAGACACTTGTCGTGTTCCTCAGTAAGCTTCGTTACTTTTTCCCTCTGTTGCATTCTCAGTTCTGCTTTAACATCATCGAACTCCTTATCCAATTCCTTTTTCAATGCCTCGATCCTTTCGGTCTGTTGTTTATTCAATTCAAACTCGTTCAACTTCGCTAATTTTTCTTCACCGAGATCACGTTCGTGTTCAGTCTCCAGCTTCTCCATTTCTTGATTCCTCAATTCTAATAATTCTCGTTTCCTCTCGTTAAGTTCACTCTTTAAACTCGTTAAAATCTCCAAACGTTCCTTCTCGTAACAAACTTCCAATTCTTCTCTGACCTTCTTCAAATTTTCACCTCTTGTCTCGTCCATTTCTGCTATTAACTTTCGTATCTCCTGTTCTTCCTGAAATAATATTACAAAAAACACTAAATATGATACGTATTTATTATTTATTTGATTTTTTTCCATTTATAAAACGAAAAAACAAAATATTCTTTTCATACATTTCATTTATAAATATATAAAGTATTTTTACCTTTTCAGCCATTTCTCGTTTAAATTCAATGAACTTTTCTTCGAAATTACGCCTAAGTGATTCCTTTTCTATCCGAAGATTATCTTCAAATTCTTTCCTAGCAGAATCCAATTTTTCTTGAAATTCTTTCTTCAATGTATCCATGTTATCCTCGTGTTCCCTGGTTAAATGAATAACTTTTGTATCTTCTAAACTTCTCGAATGTTCGAGCTTTGATTTGCCAGAACGATTAGTATTTTCTAATTCTTTTACGATCCTGGCAAGATCTAAACTCCCATTGGCACTGATATTATTTAATCTGACGGTGGTCTTCCAGGTTTTATCTGGTACGCTATTAGAGTCGGTATTCTTCGTAATACTAGATTCTGTTTCGCTCTTAGATATCAAATCGATATTTTTAATATTATCAAATTTACTTTTGGTAATCTCCGTTAAATTATTACATTCGTTTTCTTCCATTTTAACAACGGACGTTGTCGTCGATTCGTTAGCAGCATTCATTTGCGTTCGATGTTCTATTTCTGATACATTTCTAACGACGAATCTCTTTGCAACTATTTTACTACTCTTTGGTAATGGTTGTAATTTGGTAATAAGTGTACTCTTTTTAACATTAACATCATCAATCTCAACTTTATTGTCTTCGTCTAAAGAACGTGTTGTTGTTGTTGTTGTTGTAGCTTTCCAAACAGAAGTATCTGTTTGACGATCAAGAATAGTCGTACTAGTTACAGGTTGATTATTTTCTTCAGATCCGGAATCCCATTCGTCTTCAGATCCAGAATAAGTGAATTTAATATCGACTTCTTTTTCTAGATCAAAACGTACACTTTTCCGTTCCTCGTCCAATGGCCTCTCGTCTGCCAAATTAGAATTTCAAAGTTCATTAAATTAAATTGTACAAATTACTAATGGGGTTGTTTTTTTTTTTTTCTCTACGAGTTGGTTTTTGGTTTTTGTTTGTTTTTATTTTTTGACAGAGACAGATAGATATATATATATAGAGAGAGAGTGTGTTTCTGTTTTGATAAGTATAATGACGTAAACTGAAAATGTTCGAGATTAAAGTATATCACGCGTTATACTACAAATCGTAATAAAAATGAATGAATCGTGGCTCACCATCCTCCGATTGTTTTTCTCTCAAGATTGACTTGAGCGCGTCCGGTAGAACAAGATCAGCACCTACACGAAAATCCTCTAATTTAGCACTGTCCTGACTAGGTGTAGTATCCCTGCTACGATTACTTTTTAAAAACATCGAACCACCGCCGCTTAATGTCAATTCCTTTTGTTGACCTAATTGACTAGGATGTTTTTCTTTATCAAATTTTTCAGTTTTTTCTGACCTAGCCAATGTACTGGCGCTTAGTTTATCAATATCAATGATATTCTCTTCGGAACTAAATTTACTTGACAATTGTTCCCAATCCTTTTCGTGCCTGGGACTCAACGATTCCGATCTTTTTAATACTTCCTTCAAATCTAATTCCTTTTTAGGTGTTGTTATTATTGGTGCCGTGGTAGTTTCTGTACTACCAGAAACGTTAACTAAATCCAACAATTTAGGACATTCGTAAAAATTTGGATCTTGGAATTTAAGATTAGTGTAATCTCTCCCAGCACGATCAGTTGACAATGACGATATTATATCGGATTTAGTATCGCTTTCTCTTCTTGAACGTATTCTATCTTCTTTCTTCCTAATAACATCTTGACTGCGATCGATTTTTTTCAATGGTGCTAACTTAGTTGGTATCTTCGTTCTCAAGGTTGATGTATTATCACGAGAAACTAACACTTCTTTCGGGAAACTCGCTTCCTCGTGAGATTCCAAATCTTTTGCTGTTGTCTTTGAGTCTTCCTCTGAAAGTTAAAAAAAACAAGAAAGGATAAACAACAACAACGGGGAAAAAAAAAGAAAAGAAAATAATCTGTTCTCGTCTTTGATCGTATGTGCTTACTCTTTTGCGTATCTGTCTATGTCGAAAAAAAAATAAATAAAAGAAAAAAAAATAGAGAGAAAGAGAAAAAGGAGACAAAGTCAACGTTCCCTTGAGTGGATGCACCTCGACACTTTCCACACATTTCTCTCATTCTTTCTTTCTTTCTTTCTTTCCTTCTTCATTCATCCATCTATCTATCTATCATCTATCATCTATCATCTATCATCTAACCAAACGATAAACCAGAAAAAAGGAGACACACTCTGGAGGAAGAAAAAATCTTTTTGAAATTGTTCCACTATCCAAAAATATTATTCTTCTCCTTTTCCCTATTTTTTTTTTTCATTTTTATCATAAAAAAGGGAACTGGAAGGAGAGTTTTGCGTCCTTGAGACAACAACTTCCTTTGATTTTCATCTCTGGGTATATAAAGTGGAGTGATTCCATTTGTTTTCTTTTTTCTGTTCATCATTTTTTTGTCGTTGCGTTGCGTGTATCGTTTAAAAAGAAAAGATACGAAGGGGACATTACGTAAAGATGCAAAAAAAAATATATATGTATATAAAAATAAGAGGAAAGGGGGGAGGGAAGGTGAAGAGAGAAGAAACTGAGAGAAGCAACATAAAACGTTGCATGATATTATGTAATCGTGTATTACTAGCTACCGCATAGTGAAACATAGATAGGAAAGATGATGTTTACTATTATAACTATACTATACTATACTAATACCAATACACATATACAGTGTTATTACTCGTGGAAAGTTCAAAAGGGAGAAAAAGGAATACGTGGAGTATATGCTACGGTTTATCGGAATTACGATAAATCGTTTCACTCATACACACACACACATACACACACACACACATACACTCTCTCTGTCTTTCTTATTTCCTTTCTTTCCTTGTCTTTTCAGTATCTATCTTTATATGTTTCTCTTTCTCTTTCAACGTTTCTCGTCTAACTACCAAGAGACTGAGTCTCGTTTGCTCGTTTGTATAGTTCAAAGAAAAGATTTTGACGAGCAGCCAGACCTTCTTCTTCTTCTTCTTCTATTTCTATGAGGATATTTGCCAAGTAATTTAACATTTCTTTTTTTGTATTTTTTTTCCTGTATTTTTTTTTTTTCTTTAATTATTAGGTCGTCCAGAAAGTTCCCCTGACATTACTTTCTGGTCCACCTAATACTAAAATGCTATCAATAGAGGAAACTACTTTTTTGAGACAATCTAATACGATGTAATTACGAAATCTATTTTTCTTAATTTTTTTCTGTTTTTTTTTTTGTGTGTATGTTGATATTTATTTATCACATTTATCTTATCGAGTATGTTACATTGATAACGATTGATAATATTTAACGCGTGAGGAGAATTTGATTGATTATTTTGCATTTTCTTTTAGATCGTTTGTTTGTCTTTTTATGTTTGCTTCTTTTGGCTCGTCTCAATTAAATATTATCAATTTGTATTTTTTGGAGATATCTTTCCATTGATTGAAAGATATTTTAGATAAATGTTTATACAATAGCATATAGAAAAATATATTTCATTCTAATCAATTTATATCTTTCAAATAAGAATAACTCTTATCTAAAATTTATAATCAATCGATTATATGTTTTAAAGATCTACACGATCAATTAAATTCCCTTTTTTTTTTTCTTTGACATTTTCATTATTTTAACAGAGTATATTATGAATAAAATCTATGATCAAATCAAAATGTCAACGTAAATGTTGAAAATAATTACTAAACATTGATAATATAATTAATAATCGATTATCTGTTATATAATATCAACCTGTGACATTAAAAATTTGTTCTACCTTTTAATTTATTATAATATTTAATATAAATAATAAGAGAGAGAGAGAGAGAGAAAGAGTAGATTATGTATAAGAAAAAAAAAACAAGAATTATGTGATAGAATATAAATGTCAACGTAAATGTTGAAAATAATTATGAAACATTGATAATTAATTAATTAATCGATTAATCTCTGTTACACGAATAATATTTTCTTCGTATATTTTCATTTGATAATATTATAATATAAATAATAAAGAAAAAAAGTGAATTATGTATAAAATGTATGATCAAATAAATGCCAACGTTAAATGTTGAAAATAAATATCTTTACCCTAATCTATATATGCTATTACATCAAATTATACATATTTATAAAAATAAAACATATATGTGAAGTGTTTGTACGTGACAGAGGATAGACTGGTATAAAATTGGCCAACTATTTAAAGTCGTTTAATAACCGTATGATAAATTTTGGCACGTCATGATAATTTTCCCTTTTTTTTTTTAATTTCTGAATATCAAATACGTTTATAAATTGTGACTAAACATTTGTTTTAAAACTGAAAAAGAAACTGAAATACTTTTAACGATGGTAATTATAAAAATATGAGAATATTAGTCATTTGTAAATTTATCACAACTTGTTTATGTAACACGAATCAAGAGAGAAAAATAAAGATAATATATATATAGTTAGTTAGATAGATAGATAGATAGATAGATAGATAGAAGGTTTAATCTAATCTATTTAAAAAGTAATTACAATCTATGATTTTTGATATCTTACCAACACTCATTTGTCGATTACCACTCCTAACTTGATCGACGAGTTCCCTATAAACCGAATCTAAAGGATGTTCCCATGTTGTTGTACTGGTTGATGCTTGATAATAATACCAAGCACCACTTGCTTCGTGATAACAAGGTATCCATCCTTTTGGAAGGGCAGCCATCAATCCTTCTCGTGCCAATGGAAGTAAATGTGCTTCGGTATCTGGATCGATTCCGAGTCTTTTCGCATAATCCAATACCTCTGAAAAATTTTACAAATTACTTCATTAATATTTCATTCATTAGAACTCAATTATAGACTCGACGTTATACAACGTTGAATAAAGATTTTGTTCAATCATACAAGAAATAAATTCGAAATAAAATACATCCACACATATTGTAGATGATTTTAATTAATTTCTACAAAATAATTATCTCTCCCTCCAATATAAATACACACACACACACACATATTAGTGTAGTAAAAGAAATTAATTATTTTTAACGTTTATGTCAATCTAACAATGATGGATTATTTTATTAAACCTAATACATGCATACATATATATTCAAGGATTTTATTAAATAATAGACAACCGATCTAAAAATAATCTAAATTATTCTAACCAGTGTGTGTAAGGTAAAACGTAATTCATCCATAATACCTATCGATAATCGCTAATGTTTAAAATGTTCATTCTCAAAATAAGCCTTTTATAGCCTGTTGCATGAACGTCAACTTGGATGGAAAGAACAAAAATAACAGACGAGGTAATGTTAGCGTTTACAACTTGTAAATTTAAAGTCTAGCCTAAAAGATCTAATACGGAATAAAAGGTTGTTCTATGCTGGGAATGAAAAGAATCTGGGAAGAAAGGTGGAGGGATAACAGGGGTGTAGGGAGGTGAGGAAGTGGGGTAGGGGTCAAGAATAAGAGAAAGAGAGAAAGAGAGAGAGAGAGGATAGGATAAACCAAGTAGAGAGTTTAAAAATTCCATCAAGGAGAAGAACGTCTTTGACAGGTGACCCTCGAAAGGTACCTTCAAGGTACCATCTGTTCGTACACAAACGTAAACGTACACATATACATAAACGTGTTCATACATAGATAGAACATAGTAGAAGTAGAAGAAGAAGAAGAAGAAGAAGAGGGATCGGCAGTTTTCGGTGTTTGTCGTAGATGAGGGTAGTGATGGCGAGGGGAGGGATGAGGTTGTGGGAGTGCAGCGGTTTAAAAACATGATCGAAACCAGACAAAGTTTATAAACTATAAGTGTTTAACATATTAGATGTATAATTTGATATAGGTTTTAATAACAAACAAGAATATTCAAACGTATTACTAATGCAATTCATTTTTCCCCAGAGATGAATTTAAGTTCTGTCCGATTTTAGAATAAAACCAAATACAAATTACGGACAGAACTTTTCGGTAGACCTAATACACACTATACTATTATATTAAATATTATATATAAAATAAATAAATATATATGTATATTATTTATTGTAGTTTTATAATTGTGAATAGATCGAAAAAGAAATCTATTAATTTTGAGCTTGGAATAATTGTAAAAATAATGGATTTATTTTTCCCCAAACTAATATATATATAAATATGTGTGTGTGTGTGTGTGTAATAGAGAGAGAAATAGATAGATAGATGGATAGAGAGAGAGAGAGAGAGAGAGGTACGACAAAACTTTCGCCGCAGTGCGGAAGCTATTGATTTTCCTGGGTTCGCGTTGGGGAACGGGTTCGTTGCAGCCGGCTCTCTCTGCACCGACCCTGCGCCCAACGCAAACCTTCTTTTCTTCTCTTTCTCTCTTTTACTTTATCATGTTTCTTTCTCTCTTTCTCTCTTGCTCGTCTCTTTCTAATTCTCGGTGTAAATAAACAAGGAAAGCGTGCCCTTTTCATGACACTCCCCTCACTTATTCTGTCACTCTCTCTCTTTCTCGTTGATATTCTCTTTGACGTTTTCTCTCAAACTGATGATCGTTGAGTAGACGATGTACACGAACGTATTTGTTAAAAAAAGGGAAACAAACAAAGACGAGAAAAAACAGTAAGGTTAGAGTTGAAACCATTAAATGAAAGATAGAGAAAGATAGAAAGAAATGAAATATGTCGTAGAATTTCTGGGAAGTTAGATTTTTGGAAAAGGGGGTAAATGAACTATATGAAAGTAGGGTGTAAAGTTTCATTTCAGCTACGTAAAGTCCATCGTTGTTACATTTTTCGTGGTCAAGGACACGATGTAAGAAACATGTTACGAAAGTTTATTTTAAGTGTATTTTAAAAAGGGGAATGCGGGTTGGGGTGGTTAAAAGAAATAGCGTAACTATTATGCGTAATAGTTAGTCGGGTAGATAAGATAATGACGAGTTGTATAATAAAATAGAAAGACTAAAGGTAAACGTAAATTCAGGTGTCAGCTAACCGTTATCGACCATGTTCAGGACACGCAAATACACACACGTACATACATATATACATACATACGCGTATAGATATTACAGATACATACGTATATACCTAAAAATACATTTTCTCGGATCATATAAAGGATTAAGAGTATATTTAATATATACAAATAACAATTTCAAACATGTTTCATTAATATTATTTATTGAAAAGATCGCAAATTAATTAGAATACCTTCGTTTGAGGGATGAGAAGTTTCGTCGAAAACCTCCCTGCATGCGATAGTCGCAGCATTTTCTTGCTGGGAAGAGCTCATCATTCTGAACACTACAACCACCACCACAACAACCACCACTACCACCACTACCACCTCTTCCTATTATTATTATTATTATTATTATTATTATTATTATTATTCCTTTTCTTCTTCTTCTTCTTCTTGGTCCTCTTCTTGTTCCTCTTCTTCTTGACGAGCTTGTTTTTTATGACTTTTGGAAGAATTCAGTTTGTTTAATAGGATGAATTTGTAATAACGCGATAATTCGTAACCCCGTCCGATCATTTTCCATATCTGGCTCTATCTAATGCACGAGAGTGTTAAAAGGAGGGCCTACTACCACCTAAATATGGTTTATGTGCGCGCGCGCGCACGCATGCACCTTCCGCAAAGGAGATCGCGAAGAACGCGACTACGAACAACCGTCGCCGTTGCCTGTCGCGGTCAATGCGAACCAGAAACTCCAGAGACCCTAGTGTGTATGTATGTGTATGTGTATGTGTGTGACAGAGAAATAGAGAGTAAGGTAGAGGGAGTGAGTGAACGTGTGTACGTGACGAGGAAGTACACTTGGGGACTTTAAACAGTCGGTTAATATCCTGTGAGAGTGACAAGGACAACTATAAATTTTAGCGCACTCTCCAGGATGGTTTTAGAGTACCAATGGTTTTAGAGTACCGACGGTTTTAGAGTACCAACATGGTTCGTGTCGGTATGGTTGATCTCGTTGTTAACATGTTGAACGCCACGTCATCCAAACGTGGGGTAACTGCTACATTTTTCAGGATTTTTTTATTATTTTTATATTATTTTTACATTTTTATTATTACTTATATTATTTTTATATTATTTTCTTTTTAAATAGTATTTTTAAGTAAAATTTCAAACATTATTAATAGTATTATATCGATATTTCGTAAAGTATCGATCAACCAATTTCAGATTTATGCTCGTTTGAAAGGTGGCAATCGTAGGTAGCATCGTCCAAGAGCAAAAGATCGATCATAAAACAGATGATATAATAAAAAATATTATATATTCTTGCCTGTTACTTTTTTTTTTGTATAAATCAATATTCAGTTAATTTTTTCAACTATTTTTTAATAATTTTTTACTATTAATTATTAATCTTTTAAGAAATACTAATATTCCTATTTTTGATTCAGAGTTTTTAGATACTCGAAGAATACCATTTGCTGTTACGAAACGCAAAGTATAAAGGCAGAGGATATTTTTTGGTACCGTGCTTCCAGCAGAGCACTGCACCAATTTCGTAGAATTTCAACAGTTTCAAGAGTTCTAGGAATAACAATGTATCGATTTACTATTTAATTTATTATACAATTGTAAAATTTATTCTAAATTTTATAATATATATAAAAATATATTAAATTCTTAACTCAATTAAGTGTATTTTTATGTTCCATTTCATTTTTGACAACCTAATAATATCGTTCTTCCAATAAAACAATTCCTGTTTTTAAAATGAATGCATAGAATGAATAAATGGCAATGAGCTTTTTACAGGAAAACTATTGCAATTAGGCATATTGCAGTTTTTCCATTAAGATTCAATTGCACAAGGACGAAATTATTTAGAAAAAATTTGTCTAAAAAAAAATTTGCTCTAAAAAAGCATACAATTGACATTGACATTAGAGAGCTTTCAAGATTTTTATCCAACTAGCAATAGCAGTCGTTGATAAACTGGTTCTCCTACTTTATCAAGCCCATTGATTCGAAAAGCTTGCGAATAAAATAGACTCGACGATATTTTTCGATTGAATTATTTTATTTTTATTTTGTATTCAATGATTTTTTAATTGACAAGTAATTGATATTTCGTTAGAGGGTAAGGAATAATTATTATTATTTTCATGGAATTGCTTATGGTAGTTTATCGATGTTGAAATGACGTAAAAGATAGTACTGGTTGGCTTTAGCGATAGGTAGAGTCACCGTATGTAATATTTTTTTATATTCCATAGAAGAAAAATCATTAGAAATTATTTTAATTAAAATTATTTATATGCACACGCGTGTTTGTATATACTTTCAAATTATTATTTATTTAAATAACATTTCTACATTCTCTCTCTCTCTCTCTCTGTTTGTCTTTCAAAGAGAATGGAAATAAAATTGACGCAAATATTCAACGACAGTTTGTCATAGAATTTTAATTATTGGTATTCGATAATAAATATCGGAATTGATTAATAATGAAAGAAAAAAAAATAAAAAGGAAAGGAGAAAAAAAAAAAGTAAATGGAAATCCCCCCATTAACACGCGATAAAGTTTTTATGATAATAAATTTATTTGTCCCCTTGTTAACTCACTTCTATTCTCTTCTTTTTTCTTTTTTTTTTTCCTTTATTTTATAAATATTTTATTATTTTTCATACGACCGACAACGTAACATCGAAACGTATTATCATCTAAAGTGAATTTAATACGCTTTATAATACGCATCGATCCAATATTTTAAAACGAGTTCGATGGCGTTTTCAAATAACACACTCGTGCATTTCTCTTCACGTACAGATTTCTTCTCTTTTTTTTTATATTTCTCTTTCATCCCTATCATAAACCATCCATGATCGACATTAATTTTTATCTTACAGGAAGAAAATTAATGACGAAGCCGATAGAAATAAAGTTCGATCCAATCGAACTTTTATGTAATAAAAATTACATATGTGTATGTACGTACACGTGCGCAAAATAATCATTAAAAAATAGAGTAGATAAATATTTTAGCTAGATCTTATAAAAATAAAAATAAAATAATAATGTAAAGGTAGAAGAAGAAGAAGAAAGTAGTCATCGATTTAACGAAGAACTTCGAAATGAATTTATGAAGAAAAATTCATTGAAAATGTTCTTTCAAAACTTTAGAATTAGGTGTATCTTAACAGATTGCATGCATATTACTAAAGTTCATTTATTTATTTCATCTGTATTTTGTATTTTTCTAAATTATTATAATTAATATATTACCCAGTTAACACGAAACGTTAATATGACGTTAGATTTAGGTCATTTTTCAAAAATGACGTCGTAAAGTAAATTAAAAACCTGGAAATACGGTGCTTGATATATTTCCAATTCATATCAAAGTTAGGTGTATCTTAACACATTGCATTTTCTTGCAGTCTGTTGTTAAATCATGGGTCACGTAAAAAATACATATTAAATATGATAAGAATTGTATATGTTTATGGTGTTGTGTTTTTATGCAATGATTTTCATTTTAAATAATTCTATAAAGCATATTATATATTTAGATGTGTAAACTAAACATGTAATTAGTGTGTATGTTAAATATACTCACGTGCAATGTACTAAAAATAGAGAAAGATTTAATCCTTAACAAAGTTAGTCTGATAATAATTGTAGATTAGAAAAAAAAAACTACGTTTGTGTAATATTGTCTATCCTGAAATCATAAAAGAAGAAAAAAGAGACGAAAAAGGAAAATTGTAAGAGTTTTTAATACATTTTTAGTTTCTATCTATTCGAATAAAAATACACACCCACGTTAACACAAACACACAGAAACACGTGTACATATTTGTTTGATATCATCGTATATACTCGGTATAAGAGCTTTTTGAAATATTCAGAAGGAAGGAAGGAAGGGATAAAGATTTCGCATGGATAAAAAATAAGAGGGTACCAATTTGTAAGAAAAAGGAACTTTCGGCCTCGAAACGACCATAAAAATAATGATCTCCGATCGGTGTGATCGATTGGGATATTTAAATTTGACGGTCTACCAATGGAAAAAAATGAGATAAAGAGAAAGAAAGGAAAGGAAAGAAAAGAGAAGAAAGAAATAAAGAAAAAGAATTTCTCACTATAACGTTAACGAGCATAGAATCAGAAATTCCTTTTCGCCGAACGTGAAAATTAAATGATAATGATATCCCGAGTAAGGTTGGTAGTATGTACTACGTGACACGATATAGGTTTAAAGTGAATATGTGTATGAAAAAGAAAAGAGAAAGGGAGATAGAAAAATATAAAATTCATATATATATATATATATTTTATCTTTTACCTCACTTGCGAATTTCATTCTCGAGGAAAAAAATCATATTCCTCGTTAACGGGAGAAAAATGATCGATTCAATGGCCCGTGTTAGAATTTATTTTCTTCTATAAATTTATCTTTATGGAACATATTTGAAAATGGATACCATCCTCTATGGTAGGGTTACGTTGTGTCACTTTTTTCTCACCTATGAATTAACGTTTACTTTATTTTATCAAATCGTTCAACCATTAGTTTGTTCATTATTTTTCTGTATAGAATTTATTTAACGATATTACGATATTATTCCTATTATACTTTGTAATATTATGGTATTTAATATTAGTAAAGGTAATATAAAATATTAAATATAGAAAGGAAGAAACTTTATGAGAGAAGGTAATAATTAAATAATTTCTAAACACATTTAACAATCTATTCAATAAAAAAAGAAATATTCTATAAAAGTCCACCTTCTTTTTCCCTTCAAAAAATATCTTCAATCTCGATAAATATACAAATGTATTAATACTATATATTGAGATGATTTAATTCTATCAAATTTACAAAGGATACTAAAAAAGAAGCCAAAAAAAATAAGAAAGAAATGAAATAAAATGTGTTCAGTATAGTAAATGAGACGTTTATAAAATAGGATGAAAGAACAGGAGCCGTTAGGTGGTCGGTAGTAGTAGCTGTGCTAACTCGTATCGTCAATTCTATTGGTCGTTAGCCTCTCGAATTCACATCAGGGGATCCCCTAATCTAGCGTAACAAACGTAACGTCGTTAGGTTGTTAAGTAAATGTCAGGGTGCGGCTACGTTGACGACAACGAGAACGAAAACGAGGATCTACAACAAGGGCCGAACCACGTCGGTCCAACCCCCTAAAAACCGAACGGAACGTGTACGACCCGTTCAAAATGGAGGCTCCCGAAACCTTTCGTATTCGACATTGAGAACAATAAAAGACAGAGACAAAAAAAAAATTTTAAGAGTGAAAGAAAGAGACGAATTCCAATGTGCCTTTTTTTTCCCCCTTTATTCTTATTTTAAAGAAAGCAAGAAAGAAAGGAAGACATAAAAAAGAGAAATTATTTTCTAAATGAATTTCTATTTAATTTTATCGATGTGTTTTTATATTTAATCGCAAGTTAATGTAATTTTTTTGGATTTTGATTTGTTATATGCTATTCTGTTTTTAATATTAATTTAATATTATATTTTATTATTTATTGTTTCATTTTATTTATATCAATTTTAAAAAGATACTCGAGAAGATCATCCTTATGCGTTTTAGATTCTCTTTGCCGTCGCTCGGTGCTGATACTCTTCAAATAATTCGAGATATTTATATTATTTCCGAATCATTTCATTACACTTTAAGTTAATATTATTTTTATTGTATTATAATTTTTAATTCGATAATACGAGTTTATGTATTGTATAAAACGTTGATTGGATTTAATTGAAAATATTTTTACAAATATAACTTATCCTAATATTTCTGGATAATTCTTCTTAATTATTATTAACAAATATCTTCCAAATCGTTTGGTTTAATTAATAAACCAATCTTATTGTTTATGCATGCATTTATATAAATTAATTTGTATTAATTGTAATAGAAAACTAATTACAAATCATAAATACACAGATGAATGATTAAAAATGTGAATACTTATTCAAAAAAAGGATATTTTTAAATAAAATAATTGAACTTAGCTGATAGAACAACGACAGCAACACACGTGTTGATTTTATTGACAATAAAATGATTTGGATTAAACGTTGAAGATGTTTATCAAAAAAAAAGGAACAACTCAAACTAACAAGAAAATTATTCGAATGACTACTGGGTTGTTTTTTACAGTCCTGACTTTCTCGTAGGGTTAACAGATGTCTGTTTCTCACGTTAAAGGACAATCGAGATTCCAATCTACGTTTTGCTCGTTTAGCTGGCATGAATTTAGGTTGATTCCCTTTTAGGATAACGATGCTTCTAAATTGTAACTAAACGTTTACGAATGACAATACGATACAGCGTGTGTGTGTGTGTTTTTTTTTTATGGGAATGACAAATACATTATCTTATTTTATAATCATTTAAATTAGATTTATAATGGTTTTATATGAATTAGAACATTATGATCCTGTTCAATATTTTATTTTGTCATATTTTCTTCACGATTATCAATTGGATTAACGATTTTTTTACGATGTAAATATTGTACGATACTTGTAATAATTTTTTAATAATTTACAATGATTCTGTGTAAGATTCAATGTTGTTTTTATGGTGTTTCATGATTTTTTAACATTTTCAAGGAGTTTAATGGATCATAGCAATATTTGTGATAATGGTTTATGATTCACGAACATAGACAAATTTGAAAATCACTTCAAATGATTCTAAACGTGTTTCAATATTCGCAACATCGTATTTTACGATTCAAATATGTATTGAAATTTATTTTAATCATGTTTAAAGATTTTTAATATAAACTAATATTAAAATCACGTAATTATATCGTTCATAAATGTTTAGAATAAGTTCAAAGATTCTTGAAAATGTTTTCATCGCAATGTTGTATGATTTTCGAACCTAATTCAAATTCTAACATCACGTTAATGCATATTAAATACGATTTATTATTATCCATGTGATATACTATAATTTTTAAACATGTTAAAGCCTTACGATATTATTTTTAAACGTGTACAAGTTGTAAGATCATGTTCAAAAATGCTTAACACGATTTAATATTCTCCTCGTTGTATTCAACAACTTCTAAACGCGTTTAAGTTTTAAAATCACTTAAAAAGATCTCAAAAACAAACTAATACTTTCAATAATATGATTTTACGGTTTCTAAATATGTTTAAGTACTATAATCAAGTATAAAGATGTTAAATATGATTCAATATTCTTACGATTATGTCAAACAATTCTAAAACATGTTCTTTTGAATGTAACTTGTGTTCAGACTCTAAAATCATGCTCAAAAATCCTTAAAATTATTTAATACTGTCATGGTTACGTTCAACAATTCTAAAACATGTTCAAGATCGTATAATTTATGTTTAGGTTCTAAAATTATGTTCAAAAGACTTCAAAAATGATTTGATACTATCATAATCATATCTGACAATACCTAAACCATGTCTGAGAAACCTTGAAACGTTGAAATTAATAAAAATCCTGTTAAAAACTTGGAGTTTTTTGAAAAGTGAAGAACCAGGATAAAAAGGGAGTCTTAAAATTAATGGAAATTTGGGTAAATAAGATTTAGAATGATGGTAAATATAACTTAAAGTATAATAAAATCCTAGATTTTTCTTTTTGGAAAGGAAGGAAGGAAGGTGTGTATAATAAAAAAAGATAAGCATAGATCGAATGAATTAGACGAACGCATAGAGAGCTAGCATGGTAGTGTTCTCTTTAGTCGTCTCTTTCCACTCAGCCATCAATCTCTCTCTCTCTCTCTCTTTTTCTCTCTCTTTCTTTCTGCTAGCACTCTGAACACTGTCACTAATTCCTCAATGTTCTTTTCTCCGCGTTCGCTCCGTCTAATGCCACCTGGAGGCTATGCTACGAGCGCAAAGCGGGAGATTATACGCGGGAGTGAAAAAAAAAAAAGGAAAAAAAAAAAGACAGAGAGAAAGAGAGGGTAAAAAAAAGCGCGAGCGCGCACGAGGTTCGCGAGGAAAAAGGAAAGAAGAAGAAGATGATGATGAAGGAGAAGAAGAAGAAGAAGAAGAAGAAGAAGAAGAAGATGTGGTGGTGGTTGCTGAGAATGATGGTGAATGTATAAGAAAGAATGAGATAGTGAATGAGAAAAAATGAGTGGGAAAGAGATAGAAAGAGAGTATGTTATGTGTATGTGTGTGTGTGTGTGTGTATGCAAGCACGTTGCCTACGTATGGCAACGTTGACGTCGATGGGGGTGATGAGGGTGGTACGAGCTGCCAGGGGGTGTGGGAGGTGGAATTTTACAGTGCAACAATCCACAAGGAACGGGAAAATAATTGCAGGTTCCGTCAACGAGTAAGGGGGAGAGAGAGAGAGAGACGTACATACATTTATATACTCACACAGATACACATATTTTTACTGTCACACAACAGTAAAGAAACAGACATATATTTGTACATACATAAAAGAAATAAATATATATATACACATATGTATATGTATATTGATATATGTATATGTAAAGTATGAGTGAGATAGGCTATAGGAGGGAAAAGTTCGAGCGTTATTATTCGAACCGAGAGAAACTAACAGCAACAGCAGCAGCAGCAACAGCAACCTCCTACCGATTTGAATATGCGTTGATGATACTGGTATGTGTGTTGGGTGTTAGGTGTTAGGTGTTGATAATTCCTGAGTATTGGTATTCATATATGTATGTGTATGTGTGTGTGTGTGTGAGTGTATGTATGAGTGCTTACGAGAATGCCTGGGTGCGACCGAGACGGAGAGATCCAATTAAAAATATTACACATTACCCGCAACACCGCTAAAATGTATTTACTGTTTTAAAAGCGGCCCGACGGAGGGGCGCCCCGACCAACCCAACACGAGGAGGGCTACCCTCCACTTTTTCTCTCTGCCACACAACTTTTTCACTGCCTTCTTCGATGTTCCTTCCAAATGCATTTCTCTTTCTCTCTCCCTCTCTCTCTCTTTTACCCTCTGTGTATGTGTATGTTATTGTCATTATTATTATTATTATTATTATTATTATTATTATTATTATTATTATTATTATTATTATTACTATACTTTTTTGCTCATTTTTTTATTTATTTTTAATTACGTGGAATGGATTTAGGCTCGCCGATCGATGTTGGGATGATTGAACCTAACGTCAAACATTGAAATAGACGATAATCTATATTGTTAGGTTTGATTTTTGTTATTAAATAATATAAAAGTTATTTGTTTTTGTTATTGATCGATTACATAACTTATTTTGTATATTAACAATATTGTAAAACAAATCAAGTTTATCGAATACTACGAACGATCGACTTTGGATTTATTATCCATCAAGATGGGATGAATCTAAACGTAAACAGGAAGTATCGAGTATACGATGCTAAAAGGAAAAAAAACAAAAAAGAAAAGAAAAAAAGGATTATAAATAAAAACAGGATAATGGGGATCATCTCCGATTACACTGCTACTACTTTCTAGCTCGCGATCGTTCCGAGAGTTGGTGTTTTTAAAAGAATGAGTGTTAGAGAAAACAAAAAAAGAAAGAAGAAGTAGAAGAAGAAAAAGAAAAAGCTTGGCGATTCGGATCGATGGCCAGAACCGATATTGAAGGTGACATGTTTTGAACACACACCCCTTTCATCATCTTTCCTCCTTCGAAGATTTCTATGAGCGTATTTACGAGCTGGTTTCTTCCCACGTGCTTACACCTAGAAAAAGGAGGGATTATACGTGTCGTGTTACACCCGCCATTCTGTCTACCGCGAAACCACCGCGAACCGGAAGAAATTTTGACCGAGGAAAGAGCACCTTGTGGGTGGAGGAAGGGGAACGTTGTCGAGGAAAGGAACATAGCCTGAAACGAAATTCGAAACGAATCGGAACTATATGAAATGAATCGAACGATTCTTCTTCATCTTTTCTCTTTTCTTGTCTTTAACGTCTGATACCTCTCGAAGAGGAACGTGGAGGAAAGGGATTTGTTCTGGTTTTTATTATTTTGTCTATACTCTGGTCTCGTGTCGAATAAAAGGTAAATCTCGATATAAAATTCGATATTTCATTGTTCAACAACAATTCTTTTAATCCTTTTAACGAATGAGAGGAACTACGGTTAAATGCGATTAGAAATTTGAACAAATGTTCGATGATGTTATATATTATAATTAAGATTAGATTTGTTTGGATGAATAGATAATCAAATGATTAGATTGAAATATATATTTATTTATAATAAATAAATATATATGTATATGTATATAAGTATATGTTATATATATGTGAATAAATCATGGTAGGATATAATATAAGGCATGACATTACATATCCTGCCCCAGGTATTGTTTGAATAAGTTAATTAGAACAGGTAGGGCTTTCAGGTTTGTCTCGAAACAAAAGGGCCTTCTCTCTCTCACTGTCAAACCTCCTAACGAAAATAAGAAGCATTGAGAAGTAGTAGAAGAAGAAGAAGAAGAAGAAGTGAGGAACAACCACCCCTTATAGGAGTTTCTACTGCTTTTGGCATGACACCTCTATGTTTTTTTCTTTTTTTTTTTTCAAGTACACAAACGTTCATTGGTTTCTTTTTTCTTCTTCTTCTTATTATTATTTTTTATAGAATAAATTTTTGAATGGCATTGATGTTGGAATATTGTAAAAAAGAAGATAGAAGAAATGTTTTACAAAGAAGAAGAAAAATTGAAGATGAAGATGAAAATGAAGATGAAGATTAAGATAAAGATGAAGGGGAAGCATGTGTAGATGATATAAATTTGTATGAAAATTAGGCGACGGACGATTCTACTAGTTTTTTACTTTTTTTTTCTTGTTCAGTTCCCCAATAGCAAGTGTGAGTGAGCGAGTGAGGAAAGATCTTTGAGTGCACTCTGAAGGAAAGAAAAGAATTTCTCTTTCTCTTTCTCTTTCTTTCTCTCTCTTTTCATTCGTTCTCTTCACCTATCTTTTTTTATCTTTCTAGCTTGTTGCTAGATATTATACACCATTCGAGAGAAGGTTACATACTCACGCACGCCATTTTCGAATGCGATGGAAGACACACTCCTTTTTCGCATTAATTAAAAAAGCCGATGCGCGACGAGACGCGATGGGACATCAAAGAGAATTCCTTTCGACTCTCTTCGCACGATGTCATCGCGAAAACGAAATAATAAAGAACGGTACGGTTCCTAATGGGATGGATGGTCGCCTCGGGGAAGTCGCGCTAAGCAATGCCTCGAGAACTCATCGTATTATCATATTTTTTTTTCTCCTTTCCCTTCTTTCTTTCTTTCTTTCTTTCTTACGGTTAAAAAGTGCAACGAAGGTTGCACCTACCATTGCCTAAAAAAAATCCTAACACACATACCTCCCCTTTCCTTAACTTTTTTTCCTTCTACAATCCCATGACGATTATTGTCATCCTTGGTTTGAATTTTTCTTTTTTTATTTATTTCCTTCTTTTTAATCTTTTCTTCCTTTACAAATTTGTAAAAGTTTGTTAACTTAGCGAGAAAACTCACAAACGAGCAAACAATTTTCTTCCTACTTCTTCTAATCTTTTTTTCTTGTTTTTTTCTTTTTCTTTAATGAATTTTCTTTTCTCCTTTTGCTTCCAAGAATTAATGCGTTTTTTCTTCGCGATTAGAATCGTCTAGGCGTGAAGTAATCTCTGTTGAAAATATTTCCATAAGCATTAAACAGTGTTCGCGAGGAGGTGAAATGTGTAATGACCGGGAGGAATCGTCGAAGCAACAATCTTTACCTTGCTACGTGTTAATGAGAGAGAAACAGAAAGAAAGAGAGAGAAACGAGTTAAAATACGCGTGAAAAATATTTTTCACGGAATTCTCGTTACCAAGTAATATAGAGAAAGAAAGAAGAAATAATGAAATAAAGGAAAGAGAAAGGAAGCTGTAATAACAAAAATGTGTAAAATGCATAATCACAGAAAAAAGTAAACGAAGAGGAAAAGGAAGAGGAAGAAGAAGGTAAGGAACTGGTTGTTTCCATTGGTAAAAGAATTTAACGAAAAGAAAAAGAAAAAGAGAAATATTTCATCGATGACAAAAATAAAGAAACAGTCAAATCGAAAATGATGAGACTGATAATTTGGAAAATATCAATGTGAAAAGATATTAAGAAAAAAGTATTTAGAATGGTATACATATATATGATGAAGGGTGGAGGAGAAAAAGGGAAGGAGAGGAGGGTTAGAAGGATAGGAATGGGTCTATGGGCCCATCCTTTCGATAAAAATCAAAGAGCGTGTTTGATACTCGTACGATAACGTTCGTGACTTTGCATATATTATCTCGACTGTGAGTTGAAGAGAAATAAAACGAGAGAGAGAGAGAGAGAGAGAGAGAGAGAAAAAGAGAAAGGTGCAAGATAAGAGAGGGAAACAGAGAAAGAGAGAGAGAGAGAGAGAGAGGGTGTAAAAAGTCAGAGGGGTGGTTGAGAGTGAGCGAACCCCTATCCACCCACCCACTCGCTCGCTCACTCACTCACTCACTCACCCACTCCTCCCCCAACCATCCATCCATCCATCCATCCATCCATCCATCCATCCATCCATCCACCACCGCGAAAGCCTCTTTTTTTTTCCTTCTTCTTCTTCTTCTTCTTCTTTTTTTTCTCTCTCTTTCTCTCTTTCTTTTTTTTTTATTCGCGGGACGCCCATATATACTCCGTAACGGCGGAGAAGAGCGGCGAGCGGCGTAGAAAAATGCACGATATAAAAGGAAAAACTTTTCTTTGGGTTCTGATTGGCGGTTGCCGTGGCAACACCCGGGCCACCTCGGCCTCTAATTATTTCCAGACACTGAGAATCGAACGAGCTCTCCCAGCTCGCCGAATAGCTCGACACACGGCCCCAAGCACAGACACGCGGACACATTTTTCCCTATCTCTCTCTCTCTCTCTCTTTCTCTTTCTTTCTTTTTTTTACACCCTCGGTGGTGGTACTCCTTCTCCTCCTCCTCCTTTTTCTTCATCGTCACCCCCAACTCCATTTATCTCTTTCTACTACTCTTCTTCTTCCACTATCACCCCTTCCTCTTCCACCCAATATCTACCACCTTCAACACCACCACCACCATCACCTTCTCTTCCTCATCCTCTTCTTCTTTCTCCTTCTTCTCATAGTGTTTCTTCGTCAGTGATCGTTTTCCCTACGGCGTGCCTTACGCTTCATCTTCCAACTCGTTTCAACCAACCCATAATGTGTAGTCTCTTTTCTCTTGGCATCGACGATCGAGTCCCGTGGGAGATGGCGAGAGTGAAGAAGAAGAAGAAGAAGAAGAAGAGGATGAGGAAGAGAAGGTGATGGTGGTGGTGGTGGTGGTGATGATAGAAGAGAGAAGAGGATGAAGATCCGGAAGAGACTAATGGCGTCGAGACTTCTCTTACTCGATATCGATACGAATCACCGCAGCTTCTGGCCCCAACGAGCGCTTCTTTTCACATTCACCCATCATCATCTTTGCCCATTTCGTTGCCACTTCCAATGGACCTTTTCCCCATATTATTTCCCCGTTTTATTTTCATTCCTTTTCTTTTCTTCTTTTTCCTTAAGTTTCTTTCTTATTCTCCTTTAATTCATATCATTTCATTTTTCTTCAGATATTATTCTATTCTATTCTCTGAACAAACTATAAAATATAATCAAACGTTTTATTTACTATCATTCTAACAATATTAAATTCAATCTTTTATATCGAATTAGGTTTATATAATTCTCGTATGCCGTCGGAATAGACAAATGATTCTTACGCTGTTAGGTTTGAAAAGAAATAAGAAATAAAATGATCTATGGTAAAGAAACGTTCTTGTCAAAAGGTCAATTCTCGAGTGGGTGTTGCATGTGTGAGAGAGGGAGAGAGAAAGAGACGAGTTTGAAACAAAACGAGGGAAAAAGGGAAGAAATAGAAAGTAGGAAGAAAGAATGGAAAGAATAAAGAATAAACAAGAGTAGGAGTTGGGGTTAAAAGTGGAGGAGGAAAAGGTGGAGGTGGTAGAGGTGGAAGAGTAGAAGGATGAGATTTTAGCGAGAAACGAGCATGGTAAGTGGACAATACCTACGGTCCATGATAATAGCCATTTTCGTTGACGCTAACGACCAAAGTACAAGCTCATTGTGCAATCTTACTCAGGGTTGCAATGATACACTACCACCACTACGATGATTCTTCTTCTTCTTCTTCTTCTTCTTCTTCTTTCTCTTCCTCCACCCGAATGAGCTCAGCCTACCGCGAAAATTCTCTCAGTTTGCTTGCTTCCTTGTTTGCTTGTTTGCACGCCTTGTCTTGTCTTGTCTTGTCTTGTCTTGTCTTGTCTTGTCTTGTCTTGTCTTGTCTTGTTTGCTTGTTTGCTTGCTTGTTTCTGGGCTCCTGCCTTTTTCTCGGTTTCTCGCGATTCTATTCTCGAATGCCCCCATCATCCATCGGCGTTGTTCCCCCGTTTTTTTCTTCATCTTTCCCGTTTTATTTTTTTCCCCTTTTCTCTTTTCTTTTTCATTTCTTCCCTCTTCCCGAAACATCGGACAACCAACAAACCGTTTTGTTTTCATACGAGTATATATATATTGAGTTTTTTAATTGTCAAATAATAAAATTCTAATTGTCGATGTGTCGTTGAAGGATGCAGTTTTTTTCGCAGTTGCATTCCCGAGGCTTCGATGAGATGGTGTTTCCAATGATTTTGATATAAAATTTAACGAATGAATTAATTAATAGAGAATTTATTATCGAGTGATGAACTCTCGAAAATATCGAACAAATTTTCATAAAAAGAATAAAAAGGAATCATGTTTGTTTAATTGATAATTGTTTCGATATAAAAATAAAAAGATCAATTTTAAATCTTGTATCTTTGCCTAGAATTATTCTCCCGAGTATGGTTGAGAAAAAAGAAAGAAGAATTATTAAAAATTCATCGTACAAGTTTGTTAACACCGTAATATTACAAGGATAGATATTTGATACAGTTGAATCAACGTTTACTTTCATTGATATTAATAAAAAATATATAAAATACAGATTAAAAAATCGTACTAAAGAAAAGTTTACCAAGTTTAAAATACATTTTTAGTTGTTAAACAATTTCCACGATCGTAATAATAAAATCCTGACACATTACTTGTACAGAGAAAGAATACTGAAACGTACCACAGTTGAATCAACATCTTCGAGTATATCAAAATAAAAGAATAATGAATTAAATATCGATATTAATCTTTCGACAAATCCCCCTTCTTCCATCTTACATCGGTTGCATCTTTTTTCATAGCTAACATACTAAACCAAACAGTATGACAGAATCTTCAAACAGAAATGAAAGAGATGTTGTTGAAAGAAGAAGTCGTAGTAATAGTAAAAGAAGAAGAAGAAGAATAAGAAGAAGAAAATGAATGAGAAATAAGAAGAGGTTTGATCGAATCTCACCTTTCAAATTTTTATTTCTCTCTCTTTTACTTTCCCCTTCTCTTTTTTCAGATTGTGAGAAAGAAAAGTGAAGTATATACTCGAGGTAAACGATGTAAACTAACGATAGCCAAAACGACTACGACAAAAGATGGACGTTTCAATACGGATTGTATGTAGAAGGGGGTGTGTGTGTGTGTGTGGTAAAGGTGGTGAAGGTAAAGGGGGAGGTTTACAAAAATCTTATAAATCGTGGAACAGAGAAAAGCAACAAACACTCGCTTACATCTCGATTTTTCCTCTTATACGTTCTTTTATTGGATAAGTGCAGTTACGCGAGTATGTTTTCTGTGTAGGTGTGTATGTGTGTGTATGTTTGTATGTGTGCAGGTACCCTGGAGAATGAAAAAACATTTCTAAATGACGTCGATTTCGAATTCGAAAATATCCTTAAACGAGAGATTGGGGTCTGCGTGAAAGGTAAGATAAAAAAGGATGAAAGGAGAGGGTAAGAAAAAGGTCGAGAAAAAGAGAAAGAGAGAAAGAGAGAGAGAGAGTGAGGGATAAAATGAAAAGGCGTCTTGACAAGTTCTAGGACCCTGCTGTCTGGTGTGGCCGCAAAGGAGAACTCACTCATCTCAAATTTCAAAACTCGATTCTTCGACAAATTAGCTCGGACATTGGGGGAGGTGACGAAACCACCGGACGGACCCGTTCTCGTACGATTATTCCTGCCCGTGGGACGTGCCAAGTATTTTGTCGTCTTCTTTTCTCGGTTTTGCGAATGTCTCCTCGAACTGTGTCCTCGTGGAAAAAAGAAAAAGAGAGAGAGAGAAAGAGAAAGAAAGAAAATAAAAATAAAACACCTCAAACTACATAGAAAGGAAAAAAAAGAAAAGATGTTTATGTACGATGTTCGTATGAGAGAGAATTTTATGCACCACGTGTATGTGTATGTGTACATGTACGTGTGTGTGTGTGTGTATTCAGGTAAAACACCGGAAGACGACGATTCTGAAAACGTTTTCATTTCGTTTCTCATTTTCTTTTTCTTTTTGTTTTTCTATGATTCCTGACACGTAAAATGGGGAACACAAAAAATGGAATCAAGCGTTTTGTCAACGCGTAATTGCTTTTTCCTTTTTGACTAATTTTCTAATAAAAATCATTCGATCAGATCTCGAAAGAAGATGATTACGTTGTACGAGTAGGTCGAGGAAATTTTTCATCAATGTTTATGGAAGCAAAAGGAGTTAGGAGACCCGTAATAAATTGTAGATATTACGAATAATCTTGCACCAAGTATCATAATTATGATCTACCAACTAAGTGTTTAATGTTTTGGGTTATAAATAATCCTAACGATTTCATATATTTCTCTATATTTGAATATTAATTCGAATTTTACATTTTCGAAGTGTTAAAAGTCTGTTGTACGTTCTTTACGAAATCGCGACTTCGTAAATAATGAAAGCGTCGAGGCACAACGATTTAATTACGACGCTCGGCGTAGTTCTTCCCTTGAGCTTACAGACGTATTCTTAACAAATGTACGAGCACACCAGTAATTGCGATAAAGAAATACAAGTACTCCTAACGAACTCCTCATTAATACTTCGGTAAAAATAAAACAAACAAAATATATATATAAAAATAAAAGAAAACTTATTGGAAGAGTTGTAGTAATATTTCGATACGTTTATTTATTCTTGTAATATTTTTGATTTATTTTACAACTCTGTTGAAATTAATTTACACCTCCTGTCCTCTCCTCCTTTGAACCCTCACTCGTTCATTCTATCTTTCTTGTTATGTTTCTTCTTCCATTTCGAACATTAGAACATAATTTAGTTCTAATAGAATATTTTTGTAGACAAGATTAGTTATTAAAATTCTTTTACAATAAAATGATTATTTAATAAGATCGTAGTAAAGAAATGAAGATTGGATAAGAATTGTTAAATGATCTGAGAGATTATTCAAAGATTATTTAATTTCTAATAGGAAATTGTCACGAATAAAATGTATACATCACGTGATTGGTAATTAAGATCTATCTGTTATTTAGTCAATAAAAAAAATATATATATGTATATATGCATCATTGATTATTATTCATGAATATATCGATGAATTTTAGATCATCCAACTTAAAATCCTGATGGGAAAAAGGGTTAGGCTTACGTGCCGACGGATCGTGTCGTGCCGAGATCCGTCGCCGGCTGAACGAATTCTACGGATTTATCATTTCATTAGATTCTTAATAAATGATATTATAAAAGAAAGACAAAACTATTCTCTAAATAATATCCTAACAATTTATCCTACAATTCTTAATCGTACAGTTACTCGATAACAACGAACTTGTTTAGAAATTAATTCGATTTCTTCAATGAAGCGTGAACAATCTCATCGAATCGTACAGAAAAGAATTTCATTCAGCAACTCATCCTTCTCAAAAAAAAAATTGTATATAAAAAATGTAGGTAAATTAAAGAAGAAGAAGAAGAAAAAGAAGAAAAGGGGGACCAATGTGTAAACATAATATTACTTGGATCATTTGAAAAACACGAACCCATGAATATCTTCTTCTTGCAAATATAAGAATCGACGAATTTGACAGATTTTTATATCCAAATTCGATTGTATTCTATTATAAGTTTTGTAACGTACAAGAGAGAGAAAGAGAGAGAGAAGACGAGGACATTGAAATCCCCGATGGACAAAAGTTTCGTTTCGTCGTCGTCGTCGTCGTTGTGGTCCTTCGTTGGGTGTCCAAACATTGTCGAGCGCAGATGTTTCCCGACGCGCCCTTTTTAACACGCCAAGAAAACTGTCCGTATCTCACAATACTACTACTACTACTACTATTACTACTACTACTACTACTACAACCTTGCTCAAGTTGTTATGCGAAAAACTTTATGAAAAAAACCCCCATACGACGTCAAACATTTCACCTTTCTTTCTTTTCCTTTTTTCCTTCCCCACCGGCCTATTTCTCTTTCTTATTTCTACGAGTGGCTTTTTAAAACCGATAGACAAGCTTCTATTTCTTCTACTTTTCTTATATTCTTCAAATAACCAACAACCGATCGTAAGATTCGAATTACGTTGAATACAACGAGAGTAGATATACCCTAACACCATAAAAATTCTGTTTGCGTTTGTTTGAATATCTTTTCTTCTGAAAATGTTTTCTTCTCAATCTTCCATGTAAAAATCAAACCTTTGTTTTTTTTATAAACTTCCAAGTATATCAAAGTAAAGAAAAAACAAAATTCTTAGATTAGACTACAATCTAATCGATCAAATATTGATCAGATTTGTTTGGTTATCTAAGATTGACAACAGTTGTGTTTTATTACCGCGATCGGTGGACACAAAACGATTTCAAATATTATTAAAAACAAACGGGAAAGAAGGAAAGGGATGAGAACTGGTTTAAAAATTAATTAATTATAAAAGAACAAATGAAGAAAAAAAAACAATAATATACGACATACCCCGATAGAGGTGAATCCAAACAATCGATGAAGATCGATTGCGGCAGGGTTGAATAACTCAGAAACGAACGACGTTATTTTTTGTTTTTTAAATCCATGGGTTTAAAAAAAAGTGTAAGAAGATGAGACTTAAAAGTATAAAAAGGAAAATAAAAAGATAAAAAAGGAAGAAGACTAGAGGATGAGAGAGATGAGGAAAAGAGAGGAAAGAAAAAGTAGGAGGAGGAGGATGAGAAGGATGAGGATGAGAATGAGGATGAAGTGGTGGAGGTTGAGGATGAGGTGGATAAAAATCGGTGTAAGAGAGACGCGTAGAGTAATCTGACGCCACGTACCGGTGGCAAAAAACTAAACGCAGAAAAGGGCCTGAGCTCATGTCGCTAGGTTCGTCCAGTATTTCGAAAAGCACGGCCCGTTGTTTCAAGCTTCCTCCACTCTCTCTCTCTCTTCTTCTAAACTACACAGAGGAGTTTTTTTTTTTATTATTATTCCATCTCTCTCACACCCTGGGGCTATCGATCTATTTCCTTCTCTCCTCTTAGGAATTGGTATTATGGTTGTTCGTTGCTCGAGGAATATAACGTTCGCGTTCGCGAGAGGATTATAACACTGTGATGTATTATACACACAATTCTATATACACATATATATATATATCTTTATACACGTGTACGTGTACGTGTATATACGCTTGGAAACATACACACACACATATGTAAACATATATGTATACACACAAATGAAAGAAACATACAAGCATGCATACTCTCGAGTGGCGGTCGCTAATGCGTGCTGAATGTACCGGGGAGTTGGAGGTAGAACGCGAATATACAGAGAGAGGGGGTGTGAAAAAAAAGAGAGAGAGAGAGAGAGAGAGAGATAGTATGAGAAGGGGAGAAAAGAGAAACGGGGAAGAGACGTTGGCAAAGGAGAAGTCATTAAAAAAATTCGAAAACAAAGGAAAGAGGCGTGCCTCCAGCCAAGATGGCCGTACTAGTGGCAGCCCGGAGGCAGGAGCTTTTAATTAATGCAAAAAACTTGCTACGGGGTGGGGGGTGTGGGGTGTGGGGTGGTGTACGTGCGAACGAACGATAGATAGATAGATAGATAGATAGATAGATAGATAGATAGATATAGGATATCAAGATATGAAAGAAAGAGATACTCCTGTCAAGAGAAAAAGAGATGGAATGAACCTGGATCGACGAGGTGGTCCTCTCCAACCCCTTGTACCCAACCACCCACCCCTTTATTTCTTATTCACTAGCTCGCTCACTCTTTCTTTCTCTCTCTCTTTCTCTCTGTTTCTTTCTTTATTTCCTTCTTTCTTTTTTTTTGTTTCTTTCCTTCTCTTTCACTAAACCCACCGATCGGCCACTGCCAACGTTAAACTACAAACTCGCGAGAAACTCCGCGACTTCTCGATAAGACTGTACCCGCAATGGGGGTAGATGCGTCCTTTGTGCGTTCCACCCTTTCGACAAACTTAGGGGTGGGGATATCCAAACGGACTGGGAGAGAAGAACCCTGTTAGGAAGGGGTAGGTGTGTATACGAACGATAAGTTCCCGATAGAGACCCTGCAATGTTAGAGATCATAATACATGTTTCTTTTTTTTGGTTTTTTTTCTTTTTTACTTTTTCTATAACTCTTCTCTTTTTCTTTCTATTTTTTTTGTTATCTTATTGTTCTTCTTCTTCTTCTTTCGTCGCCATATTGTTACGAGGGTAAATTAAAATCTATATATTGATTGATATATTGTAACTAACAATACATTGCGAAATCGATTAAAAGTCAAGTTCGTATGGGGTTGACTTAGTTTTACTACGATTATATATTTTCTCGCATTTAAATAGTTTGTCAGATTAATTAGGATGGTTATATAAACGTGTGACAATTGATATAAAACAATTATGATTATTTTAAACGCGAATTAATTTTTCTTTTTAAATCATTTAAATATAAATAAAATAACGAAGGTAATGAAATATTTCTCTGGTCAATGGAAATGAGTTAATTTTAATCGATGAGAAAATATTAATGACAAGTGCAAAGTTCGATAGATTCGTTTCTTTTTTTTTATTTGAACAAACGTAATCATATATTATACGATATCGTATATTATTTTGGTAATAAATATATAATAATAATAATAATAATAATATATATTTAATAATATATATTAGAATATACATATCGTATAATATTTAGGAAGTATCTGTAATGATAAGAAACAAATAAATAAAAAAGAAAAAAGACACATATCTTGCGGCGGGCCGTAAGCAGGGCGCCCGGAGCCCGGAGCCCGGCACCGTTCCGCGCCTGCCGCGAAAATCAACATGGCTGATAGGGGCGCAAAAGAGATGGCGGCGGTTCGGTATACTTCGTTCACAATTTGTTCTTTCCTTCTTTTAACCTTCCTTTCTTAATTTCTTCTTTATGCTCATAATTACAAAAATAATCTCACTCGTATATTTCTTGTTTCGAGATATTTAATGAATTACATTTGAACACTAAATTAATTCCATATTAAAACCACTATCTAATGATTTTATTTTAGACAATATTCTAAAGATTACATTGAATTAATTCTATTTAAAATAATTTCGTATGAAATATTCGATAAACTAATTTTGTATGAAATTTTCACTTACATCAAACTACTTTTGTAATTATTGGCTCATGTATCCTTTTTCCTCAATACACTTGAATCCTTTATCTTCATCGTGTTATCATTTTGATTTATTTCTTATCATCAAAGTTTCCAAGCATTTCCCTTCTTTCCTATTTCTACAACGACCATTGATTTCTTCATTTGCTTTTCTTCGCCTATCCCAACTTCCTTTTCCCTTTCCCTCCATCCCTCTTCGTGATGATGCTAAACAGCGATATAAATTCGATTACGTGAGATTTAAATGTTAAATTCGTGACGACGAACTACCGTTTGAGGTTTCGTAAATTTGTTCTAAATAACCGGCTAACGAGTCAAATTGCGAGGGAATTCTTCAACATCGTGTTACTATACTCTTCCTTTCTCCTTCGACTTCTTCAAGCCACTCCCTTCCCTTCTCCCTCCACCACCATCATCTACCCTACACCAGATTTCTCTCTTTTCCTACCTTCGGGCATTTCTTTATTCCTACGAATTCACCCCCGTAAATGGATCTCTCGTTTGCATCACTAATCCGATGATTTCCACCACTACCCACCATCCACCATCTCTCGAGTTTTATCCAAGGTTACCGTGGTCCTAACCCCCTGAAAATCGTTTCTAAATGTTTCTAAACCACACACACACACGTATTCTATTTCCTTTTATTTTTATTTTTATTCAAAATCGTAATATCGATTTTAGTGTTTTAATAATACAAAGTATTTTCTACAACCTGTTGATTTGTATTATTTCTTAAAAGAAAACTTTCTAATAGATTTCAATGAATGTTTCTTAAAAATTAGATGACGGGAAGAGAAGAAGAAATAGACCAATGATATTGGACGTGAATACAAAAAGAAATATTGTTCGTATTGTAATACTTAAAAATTGAAAATATACTTTATGGTTATGCACGAAAGGGAAGGGGGGAAATAAAAAATGGTTACACTCGTGGCATAAAAGATAGAAATAAAAAACCAGAGAAAATACGTACCATCTGAGGAAGACGTTATGGTTGCACATGGGAATAATCGTTGCGTTCGTTGGAATATTAAAAAATACAAAAATGAATGCAACAAGAGAAAAACAGAAAAGAGAAAAACAAAGAGAAACGATCAAAAGGGGGAAAGGGGGAGAGGGAGAAAGTAGAAAACCAAAAAAAAAAACAGGTACGTTGTAGAGGAATGTTCGAACAATAATAACAATAATAATAAAAATAAAAATATTAATAAAAAAGAAGAAGAAGGAACTGATTCGAAATGAAATCCGCGACTCCATCGGAGGCGGATCCATCATCCACCATCTTCTTTCCTTCCGGAGAGGAAGAACGTGTTCCCCGAATTACGACCCTCGTCTTTGCATTTACTCCCTTTGCTAGGGGCTGCTTCGTGCACGACTATGTTCAATTACTTACAGAGTTTAGAGAATGAGAGGGACCAAGAAGAGAAAAATAGAAAGAGAAAGAGAAAAAGAGAGAGGAGAAGAGAGGAAAAGGGAATATGGGGGCTGAGGAGGTTTAGAGGAGTTGAGGGGTGGGAGGTGGGAAAGAAAAAGACACGCATATCTACGAGTAAGAACATCAACGAGGGTTGGTGGACCGAAGCCATTAGTAGAAAAATGTTTTCCAAGAGGGGCCCTCTTTTCGAGTGCTACCGGTGTATAAACCCTTTAGGGGCTGTATCTCGCATCGGTAGTCATAAAAGACTTAGAATATCTCGATTGAAACGTTAATGACAAAATGGCGACGCCAACAGAAAGAGAAAGAGAGAGAAAGAGAGAGAGAGAGAGAGAGAGAGAGTGAGAGAGATACTCGCTCGAGGTAAAATTTCGTATAAAGGATATAAGAGTGTCTCTTTCCTTTCTTCTTTTTCTTATTTTGCATCCTTTCCTAACTTATTCTTAATGAATGTCATCATCATCATCATCATCATCATAATCATCGTCATAGATAGTCATCGTCATAGTCAGTTCTCATCTGAGAGTATTGAAAAAAGAATTTTTCGATAGTTCTTTACTCCAAAACTCATCTTTCCCTACTTTCCAACCCTCCTCCTCCCACACGCTTACTGTTTTTTTATTCCCCATTCCTTATCTTTATCTTTTCAACAATCAACCCTTTTTTTTTGAACAAAGATCAAGAGTTCTTAGCTTAAAATATTTTTCATATTTCTTTGATCACTCGATGTGAAGAGAAAATAATAATAAAAGGGAGAGAAATGAAAGAAGAAGAAGAAGAAGAAGAAGGAGACACCATTTTGTTTCTTATACGAAGAAAAAAAATTGAACTATTACAATGGATTATTATTTGATACTTTTTTTTTCTTCTAATTCCTTTACCTTTCCAACTTTTTCTCCCATACAACCCCCTATTTCATTACGATTATTTTAATCAGTATCCTTGGTGTTTCTTCGTAAAATAAATAAAGAAATTAAAAAGGATGAAATAAATCTAAAAAGACTATTAACCGATTTGCATGAAACAAGACGCATATATGCGTTGTATTTTCCTTTCGGTTATCTCCAAAGTTCCAGAAATGCAAACGCGTTTCTGTGAATAAAAGAAAAGACAAAATCATTAACAATTTATGATAATAATTAGCTAATTTATATTTCTTTCTACCATTTCGAATGACTTACAAATAAATTAAGAATGAACCACGTAGAAAAGCGGTGTTACTCTGCGTAATCTCAAAATGGCGACCGGTGTGTGTTACTCGGGAATCCAACTACTATGGCCACCTACCTACGAGATACTTCAAATAATTTTTAACCATAATATCATTTATATAAACTTTTACTATCAACAAAATATAATTTTTTTTTTTGGTATTAACTTTGAAGGTATCCAAAAATTACGATCGATATGTTCTCAATTTCTTTTCTTTCCTTACCGGAATAATTAAATTCAAACAAATGCATACTTACACTCATACACACACACACACACATATATGTATATATATAAATACACAGATACATGTGTAAAATGAAAACTGGTGCTTCATTTTATTCACTCTCTCTCTTCCTCATTTTCTTTTTATTTACCCCAACCCATCAATCCACCTATCCATCCATCCATCCATCAATCGAATGAATCCATTTCTTTCTTTTACTTTTTATCTAAACCGAATAAAAAATCAACACACACACATACATTATACTCATACGAAAGATAGGAATTATCCAGTATAAAATGTCACTTCCTTATGAAGGTGTAGGAGAGCTTGAAAATAATAATGGCGTGATCTATCCCTCTCTCTCTCTCTCTCTCTCTCTCTTTCTCTCTCTCATTTTCTCTTTGTTAACATATGCGCATAAATCCATTATTAAAATACGCGATCCTTTGTCGAGGATAGAGAATCGGTCGACATTTTTATCTCGGACCCTATTCGGGCTTCTCTCTCAACCCGTGCATATGGAGCCTCCGAGGAATCCGTGGATGAAGGAACACATTAAAATCGTACCATCCATATGCCATCGAAGTTCTAATCACAGCTATTATCGTCTACCTCTCTCTCTCTCTCTCTCTCTCTTTCTCTCTTTCTCTTTCTCATGACGACGGTTATACTTTGCAAACCAACCCCCACACCTAACACCCAACACCCAATACCCCTTTTTTCCCACTTTTTCTCTACACACCTCTCTTCTTCTTTCTTCCTTTTTCTATGTGTGTATTTTTTTTTCATATATCCACCATTCCCTTCCTCCCCTCTCTCTTTCTCTCTCTTTCTCTCATTTTTTATATCTTTCTTTTCCTCCACTTCGTCGTCTAACGTTAATGCAAAGCATTTTCAAACGACAAAAAAGAAAAGACTACAACTCCGTCATTGCACTCTCTTTCTCTCTTTCTTTTATCCTTTTTCTATCTCTTAGAAGATTCGTAGACACACGAAGATTACTATGAAACATTCCTTTCATTCTTTTATATTAGGCGTATAGGAAATTAATTCAATGGTTTTTAAACAAATTTCATATTTTCATTCTAACATCGATGATATGTTTTCTGTCAGTTATTATAATAGAAAAGTTAAGGTATTCTAATAATAAGGCCGTAGATTAGTATGTGGAATTCAAAAGTTGAGATTTATCACTTAGGGTAACCAGATAAAAACAATTAATATTTTGATATTAAATAAACTAATTTCTTGCAATGTGCTACAAAATGCGATAGAAAAAAGTAAGACTCTAAAAATAGTTTCCTTTCAATTTTCTTTTTTTTCTTAGACACTTAATATATACCCAGTTAACACAAAACGTTAATATGACGTCATATTATAATATATATATTATTTTATTATTTTGAAATTCTATTATAAGGAATAGGGAAAAATTTGATCCATAATTCGAACATTTTTATAGAAAGAAACGAAACGAAGAGGAAAAGAGGATAGAATCACATCGGCGTTAAATCGGAAAAACGTCTTCCCTAGGAGAAGGAAAGTGGAATGAGGGAGGAATAGAGCATGGGATGGAGGAAAAAGAGGAGGGGTAGGAGGAGGGGGAGGTGTCCGGGGATCTTCTTCTCGTCCGTCGGATATCGAAGAGTACAACACACAATTTTCCTCGGACCACTAACCCGCTACAAAAGACGTCTTCTGCCGCTGACAAGCATTCAACGAAAACCCTCCTCCTCCTGCGGGAAGAATGTAGTTCCTTGCTGATGGTATAAGAAGGACTACGTACAGGGCACGAGACTTTCCTTTTTTCTTTCTCTCTCTCTCTCTCTTTCTCTCTCTCCTTTTATTTCTTTCTTTCTTTTTCCATCACATACACACGCCCTTAGCTTTCTCAGAACTTGCGACAATAGGAAGAACGAAACGACTTTTCCAAGTTGGACCTTTGACAAGAAGACATCCGAACTCCTCCTCGTCTTAACGTTAAAGATTCCCGATTCGTATTTTCCTTTTTTTATTTCCTAAATACAACGATAGAAATTCGAGCAATTTTCCAAATGGATCCATTCTTATCGAGAAATCGAGCCACATTGATTATAACATTGAACGAGCAAGCTAAACCCTTCGATACGCGATTCGTTCTATCAACAACAACAACAACAACAGCAACACAACTACAGTAACAAGAGATTAAAAAAAGTCAGGAAAATATATTTCTAGAGGATCGTTTAGATTTATTAATAGATCTCGTTAAAGGAAATGATTTTTCTATAGATATTTTACCAAACGAATATCTATTTATTTTATACAATGCATTATCATTTGATCAAATATGACAAATCTATCTTGTTCGTAATACTTGTCAAGTATTCTTTCATTTCTTAATGAAATATTCTTAAATTTATCTTTAAAAGATGAAATAATAAAAAACAATAAAGATACAAAGATAAATACCCAGGTAACACAAAACGTCATATTAACGTTTTGTGTTTACTGGGTAGATAGATAGAATCATGAAAATATAAAAGAAATAAAATAATATAAAATAAAGCAAAGGAAAGGAAAAGAAAAGAAGGTAGGAAGGAAGGAAGGAAGGAAGGAAAGAAAGAGAAGAGAGAAGGGGGAAAAAAAACGTAATGGCTTAACTGTTTGCAGTCAACGGAGCATACAGCCATTTTCTATGGTGAGAGTTAGCTCGTTAGCGTTTTAACGTAATTGCATCACTCGTAACTGCTGTGCCTCGAGGGGGGATCGAGCTGGCTGGCTCGCAAAGTCGCGTGAGTCATTTCGATTGGATCGAGAAATTAAGACTGGCAAAATGGCGGCCGCACGAAAATGCCTTTTGAGAGAAGGGCTCCAGGGAAAGAAGAGAGAGAGAGAGAAAGAGTGAGTGAGAGAAAGGGGAGAAGAGGGGGGTGACTAGCAAAGGAAGAACGGGGGCAAAGAAGGGGGGATTCGAAGGTGGAAACCAGGGTGGCCGCTACGACGAGGTGGAGTTGGGGAAGAAGAGGGGGAATTGGGGGGAATTGGGGGGAATTGGGGGGAATGGGGGAATGGGTGAATGGGGGGATCGGAAGGGACGAGGTACTGGGAGTGGACCGAAATATCGGGTGCACCGTTGCGATCACTGTAATTACGTTCACCTCTTCTCGATAATCCCTTTCCCCATTAATTCTCATCGACGGAATTACGTCATCCTCATTTTCCCACGAATATCAATGTGGTGGTACATATATATATTATATATTAAATATAGTTATCTCTTTTTTTGATATAAAACGTATAATCCAGATTTTAAATGGTATTATTTATTCGATACTCTCGTACCTGAAGGTCGACGTTTATCTCGTTAAGAAAATTTGATTCTTGGTATCAGGAGTCTCCCTTCCTCCTCCACCCCTACGATTCTTTTCGATTAATTGAACTATTTTCACTTTTAGATATTTCTTTTCGTTGGTGTATCGTGATTATATTTATCTTATATCCTCTTTTGTTATTTTTATCTTTTATTTATTTATTATAGTTAATATTTTTTTAATAAAATAGTCGAAGAGTTAGATTTAATCGTTCACCCGTCGCATGTAATATCAAAGATTGGAGATTTGTTTTAAAAGAAAACTCGATCAGTTGATCGTAACCGATACGTTAATTTTGTATTTTATTGGATACTTTTAATATAAATTGTCTTAGATTTTTATTAGAACTATTAACGAGGTGTAGAAATTTCAGTAGTGATAGTGTAGGAGTAAGAAATTAAACGAAGAGTTAAGAATTATTCTGATAGTTGCAGATAAATAAAATTATTATCGGAATATGGTAAGAAAAGGTACGGTTATAGGTGTAACGCGTGAATGGGAATAAGAGTAAAAAGGGTCAAAATAAAAAAGAATATAAAAATATATATATAAAATAAAGATAGAAAGAATGTACCTATATCGATATAAGATATGAAGGTATTTTATCTTACGCGATTATCGGCACGCCCAGGGTTACGAGACGTTATCGAATTTATTATCAATTTTCGGTTTAACGGCAATTTTCTTCCCCCTTTTTTTTTCTGCAGGCAGCAACCGTAACTTCAGTAAAAGATGAGAGAGATGAGAGAGATGAGATAGAAAGAAAGAAAAAGAAGATAGAAAAAAAGATAGAAAGAGAAAGATTCCCCATACTTGCTTGGTTTCCTTGTCTGCTTGCTTTCCTTGCTTTCCTTTCCTTGCCTTGCTCACCCTTTTGCAACAGGGAACTCCATTTCTATCATCAGTCCGCCGGAAGTCTCGTACGAATGGCTGCTCAGCCATTTCCGTAAGAAGAAGTAGAAGAAGAAGTAGGAGGAAGTAGTAGAAATAGAAAAAGATGAAAACGAAGAAAAAGAAGAAGAAGTCAAATGAACGAAGGATGAAATTTGTAAAGGGCCAAGGGGTGATGCTTCGAATGATAGGCTCTTCCGTGAAAGAAGGGATAAGGGCACCCTTCGGGCGATTTCACAACTCTCCCCTCACCCCCCTCCACGCCTTTAGACGAAGACGATTTTCGATAGGACATCTCTCTTTCGTTTTTATTTTTTTTTTTTAGTTTCAACTATATTCTTCTTTTTATTTTTCTTTCTTCTCATGGATCGTTACCCTTTCGAAAATCTGTTTCAACGTATAAAGAACCTTTTTTTACTCTACCCTTTTACCTTTTTAATATTCCTATTATTTATATCACATTTTGTTTTAATCATTTTTATAGTTGTTTCTTCTTTTTTTGTTTATCTTTGATAATACAATGTTCGATACGAGTATCTGTCTTTCGATATTGAAATACAAGTGTAATGGTTAATTAGTTATTAATATATTTTGTTTATTATACTGATTATTTGTATGGTTTGTTTTATTTTTATAATTCATCTTAGTTTCCTATCCATTTATTCAATTGTAAGTCTAATAAATTCATTTATACGATTAAACTAAAAATAAGCAATTGAAAGAATTAAACTTGCATAATTTTATTTGAATTTCATGTAAATTAAGTTAATTCAGATTTTTATTATTAAACATTCTTAATTAAATTAAACTTTCTTTTAAAAATAATTAATAAATTTAACAATTATTGTTTAATTCTTGCAATCTAAACACCTTTTACCGAACGTGTTCGTTAATATATTTCTAACAATTGTTTCTCTTGCAAAATTACCTAACCATAATTGTAAATAAATTAATTAAAAGTATCTAATCAAGTATAACACACACACACACACACACACACATACATAACTGATTACAAATTCTAAATAATCTTTAAAAAACAATTAAATCTATATCCATTACCATACACAATTCAAAAATTAATCTAACAATAAGAAAAATTTTCTCGTGGTGGTAAAATCAGCCGAAAGAAAAAGGGATGGATATTTTCAGACAAAGAAGTAGAGTTCCATAGAACCTAGGACAACCTTCCAACCCTTATCCCATCCCAACAAACAATAGAATCCAGCTACTAGAATAACACTCTCACAATACGAAGATTCGATCTGAGAAAACGCATATAATACTAACAAACGTAACTCACAAATAGATCCATAATTACGTACAGAGAAAGAAATATAAAAAAAAAAAGTAAAAATACAATAAAAAATCCAATCTAAAGGGCAATGCAAAGAAAAGAAAATATGAAACTGGATAGAACGGTAGATAGATAGATAAATAAGATACGATGAGATGAGATAAAATAAAATAAGATAAGATTGGATGGGTCGAATAATACGAATTATTATTCCATGAAAAAAAAAATACTGTCAGAGGGAGGGGTTATTCTATCCTGGAGAGGTAAAGCAAAAAAAATATATATATAAATATATATATATATATACATATAATAAAGAGATAATAAAACGAAGTATAAGAATAAGGAATAAGGAATAAGAATAAGAAGGTAGGGAGGAGAGAAGAAAAAAAGTCGACAATGCAGCGGGTTGTTCGGGGTGGTACAGGAGGAGGAGAAGGGTAGAAAAAGAGGGTGAGAGTAGGGGCAGGGGGTGAGGAAGAGGGAAGAGGAGTTAAGGTAAGGTACGAGGGGAGTGTAAGGTGGGATAGAAAAGGAGGGAGGGTGCGTTTGACATGCACTCCTCTCTGATTGGCGGAGCATCAGGGTGGTAGGCGTGGCTCGTGGTGTCGGCCGTGCTTTATGATTTTATATGTAGCCTCTTGATAGCAGCCCACCCTATCCTTCTACCCATCTACCTTTCGACGACTACGACAACTACGATGACTACGACAACGACAACGACAACGACTACGACGACGACGACTCACCCTTCGATGTACCAGCTTGCATTCGTTCGAATGCATAAAATACACCTAAGTGCGAGTCGCCTTCTTCTCTATCTCTTTTTCTCTCCCTTTATCTTTCTCTTACTTTTTCCCACTACTGCAACAGCCAGGAGTAAAGCGCATAATAGAGCACCGAGAGGGTGGGTACGGGGGTGGAAAAGGGGTTTAGGCTAGGGGGAACGAGCCAAGTCGTTGGAGTCTCTTCCGCGTTCCACATCTTCTTCCATACCTCATACTCTTCTTCTTCTTCTTCTTCTTCTTCTTCTTCTTCTTCTTCCTCTATGTGTGTGTGTGTGTGTGTGTACGTATATGCATATGGGTATTTGCGTGTAAACGTGTACACATATCTATGTATCTACTACCTACACCAATAACGACCCTACTACTACTACAACAACTATTACCACCACCATCAACGCTAACTCGCTACCAACGGAAAAATATTTTTCCACCCGTCTCTCGATAGACAAGCTCTTCTCACCCTCTTCACTCTTCTCCCCCTTTTCTCTTTCTTTCTTTCCTTTCCTTTCTTTCCTTTCTTTTCTTTCTTTCTTTACTTGATATCTTCGAACGACGAGTCGCTCTCGGCATTTCCCCAAGGAACTCTTCTACTATCTATGCAAATTTTTATCTATGAATGTTCTAACTCGATGATGATACTCTATATATATATATATATTTATATGAGTTTGGTAAATAATTATTGATTATTATTGATTGATTGATTGATTAGTTGATTGATTGATTGATTGATTGAATTTTAGTATATAATATATTTATCTTTTAGTTTTATATTTTTTTTATATTCTTCTTTTATATATTTATTTTTTTTTTAGGTGTTAGTTATGAAGGGATCGTAGGAAAGCATTCTTTCAGGATGCCAGATCGAGAATTAATAGATAGCAAGCGGTAGAAGGAAGGAAGGAAGGAAGGAAGGGTCCTCTCACATCAGTTCTCGTGTTTTTAGCAGGCTCAGCAAGATTAATATTCATAAGGGCCTGAGCCGGCTCGTTCGTCCTCCCAATGTCCTCTTCCTCCTCTTCCTCTTCCTTCTCTTTCTCCTCTTTCCAATATTCTCCTTACTTCTCCTCTTCCTCCTCTTATTTTCTCACATCATCGTAAACTACGATCACGAAACTGCGTTTTCGAAATTTTCTCGAGCATCGTGTACAAACACGCAATACACAGCACACTCCTCCTCTTCCTCTTCATTCTCATCCTCCTCTTATTTTTCTTCTATCCTTCTCTTTCTACTCTTCCTATTCCTCTACCTCTTCTCATTTTTCTTTTTCTTTCCTACAAGACCTAGGCATGCAAAATTGCTGGCCTGTCAAAAAGGGGGATAGGAACACGAGCGGATATAATGCTTCAAGGACCTTTCGAAGATTCGCAGGATCGAAGTTGGTAGAACCAAGAGAAGAAGAAGAAGAAGAAGAAGAAGAAGAGGGAAAGAAGGTTTCGTATCTTTTACTACCTAGCATCCTCGTCCTCGATAAACCTTTTTCGAACAAGTGGATCCCTTTTCTAACCAAGAGAGAATCTCGTTCGATCCTCGATCCGAGCTAGAGAAAACGATCAGTCGTCCATCCTGACGACGTTGAGAGGGTTAACGTCGTTTAACGGCAGTCCTTAAACTTCTTCTTCTTCTTATTATTATTCTTAGTCTTCACATTTTCTTATACCTACTTGGATAAAATATCATTATCTCTTTATTCAAACCTATAACCAACTATTTATGACTAGTTTTCTATACCCTATTAAACAATAATCTATTTATTTATTCATTTATTAACCTTACGGGGTAAACCCATTAAAGAAAAGAAAATAGAATTATAAAGGTACGAATATAATACAGAATAAAAATTATAATAAATGTTGAAGGTAATTTCTTCTAGAAGACATTTATTGAAAGATAATATCAAAATGACGATGATATAGAATTGCATTAATAATTATTCTATTTGAACAACTAAAGTACACCCATATGTAAGATGCAAGGTATAAAGTAACTCATTCCCTTCTTAAGATCTTAAACTCAATATTAAAAGATAAAAGATTGATGATACCTGGACAATTACCACGAATCCTCGATTATTTTCCAACTTTAGATTCGTATCTTACAATCATCACACATTTATCATTTTCATCGTTTCATTTAATACTTTTTCATTATAACAAACTAATCTAAACTTTGACCAATTATATTGACGTATCTTGAACTTTTCATCTTATTATTTAATTTTTAATCTTACTTTTAACTACGATGAGAAGATTGAAATACGAAGTTGAAGATATCCGAACATTTATAGATTAATGTTTATGGTAAACGAATGGGGAAGAGGGAGAAGAGGGGAGGGGTATGAATTAGATCGAGAAAAAAGGAGAAAGTATTTTTGAATAAAAGGTGAATTTGGAGATGACTGAGACAAGAATCAATCTTTTCATTTCTATCTCGAGTAATTTTTAATTTTTGTCTGTATAGTTTTTAAGTAAAAGAGTTTGACGTATTTTTGTACTTCTTCGTCGTTAGACACTTCTAACACGGCGAGGAGTAGAACACAGTAAGGGCGAAAACAGCGTCGCAAGCCTAACTAGCATTCTTTCATGTATGACACTACACGTGTCGAGTCCACTAGACTAGAAGTGCCAGAAGATTCTTCTTCTCTTGCGGGTTTGTTAGTAGAGGCCTGTTGCATCTTTGCTAGCCTCAGGCTACGTTGAAAAATCCTTCGAAAGGTGAGACGATTTTGATAAATGCGAAAGAAATAAAATATCGAGAAGAGAAAGTTCGGAAAGGGAAAAGAAAAATATAACATTTTGACAATAATTTGCTAATATTTACTCACACGAATATTGTTTAGATTTTATCCTACTTTTCGATCTCTCCGGAATATTACAATATTATAGAAAAATTGTTCTATCAATTATAATAATTCTTTGGTAAATAAAAACCGAGAATATTTTTATACCGTCATTCGAACAGCTGCGATCTTAATAACCGGAAATCGATTATCCACTACTTGTTCGATACGAAAAGTTCAAAAAGAAAGAAGAAGATTGACGTTTGAGATGGTTCGAAAGATGTAAGATAAAAATACGA